>JAWMRA010000023.1:16117540-16142749 GCA_035584735.1 Pseudotriccus pelzelni | reverse complement strand
GCAGTGGCACAATGGAGCCCTGCTCCCTGCTCTTGGCTCAGCTATTCTTGGGCACAGATACTGGGGTGAAAAGGAAGGGGGGAAATGTGTTTTGTTTCTTTTCCGTTCTGCAGATCACTGTGAATCCTGCCCCCCCAGCCCTGTCCCCCACCAGCCCTGCCTTGTCCCCCTCGTCCTGCCAGGGGGTCGTGCTGCTTGTCCCCTGGGGGGTGTGGATGTGCCCCCGAGTGGGTCACGCCACATGCCCCGCAGCGGGACGTGCCGCACGTCCCGAGTGCCAAGTGGAGCAGGAGGTGCCACGTGTCCCCAGAAGGGATGTGCCAGACCCCCATGCCAGTCCCTCGGCGCACCATCCACGGCGAGGGGAGCAAACCCCGTGTGCTGGGGGGGCCCTGGCTGGGGGGCACGCAGGGCTGGGGGGGCGGGAGGGGCTGGGGCTCGCACCAGGGAGCTCAGGTGGGGGTGTTTTGTCTCTCCCAGTCAAAATGCTGGGTGCCAAGGAGGGGACGAAGTAGCTGCTCAGCGCTGATACCCCACAAACCCATCCAGAAGAGGTGCCGCGGCACTGGGGAGTCCAGCGCGGGGTGCCCGGCCATGACAGCCCGGGATGCTGCGGTTCAGGGGGTGCCAGACCCACCACCCGTGCCCCCCACTGCCCCTGGCTTTGACAGGGGTCCCTCCCTGGGTGGGCAGCCCTGGGGACCCTCACCCCCCCGGGCCACCCCGCTCAGAGCCACCCCATCAACCGAGTCCAGGGGAGCCCCCTCGGCACAGCCACCCCGGGGGGGCTGGGGAGGGCGCCAGGCGCTAATTAGTGCTGGGGGTTAATTAATGGTCATTCTGCTTGTAGCTTTTTCAGTGTGTGTTTGGTTACTGTCTCTGGGAACCGTGTTTGAACAGATGGCTCTGTGTTACCGGGAGTGTGTGTACTTCTGTAGTCTAGTTAGGTGCTCTGCCAGAAAACCACCACTATACATACCTATAAATATATACATATATAGTCTATTTTAAGTTAAAAACCAATGAGACGAAGGGGCGGCGTGGCCCCGGGCCCCCCCGTCCCGCCGGGGTCGCGTCCTGCCCTGTCCCTGCCCAAAAGCTTCTCTCTGCTCATTCAAAGGCGTTGGGTTTTTAAATTTATTTTCTTTAATTTATTTTTAATTTCGTTGGGTTTCGATTTTTTTTTTTTTGTACAGAAGAGTTGGAAAACTTAAAAAAAAAAAAAAAAACCAACAAAAAGACAATTTGTAAGATATCGTGCGTGTGACTCCTTGTAAAATATTTTCAAATGGTTTATTACAGAGACTCAGTTATTAAATAATGTTCATATTTTCACTTCACAGGCAGTGGCTGCATCATTACCCGGGGGGGGGGAGCGGGCACAGCCGGTGGGGGGCACAGCATGTGGGGTGGCACAGAATATTTGGGGGGCTGCTGCCTTCACACCTGCTGCACCTCTGTGAGGCTGACGGGCAGGGATTTGGGCACAGGCAGGGACACAGCAGGGCCGTGGCTTCGCAGAGCCCCGCACGCTGCACAGGAGGGGCTGGGGGGGCAGCAGGGGCTCAGCCCCTCTCCAACCACGCCCAGGATCCCCCCATCTCCCTGTGTCCCCTCAGGACTGTGTTGCCCCTTCCCCAAATCCCCATGTCCACTCTCCCCACTCTGCTCCCACGGTCCTGTGTGTCTGTGTCCCCACACCCCTGTCTCGTGGGTTCATTGTTCCCGAGTGCCCCCTGTGCACAGCCCACCCGTGTCCACATCCCCTCTTCTCAGGGTTTGTGCCCTCTGTGTCCACCTCCCCATGACTGTTCCCCTCACAGCCCCATAACCGTGTTCGGCCACCCCTTTGTCCCTGTGTCCGTGTCCTGCCCGTTTGTCCCACATGCCCTGGCCCGTTTGTCCCGTGTTCCCTGATGTCCGTGTCAGCCCTCGTGTCCATGTCCTCCAAGCTGTTCATCCCATGTTCCCCCGTGTCCGTGTCACCCCCGTGTCCATGCCACGAACCCGTGTAGGTCTTCATGGCTGTTTGTCCCGTATCCCCCAGTGTTTGTGTCACTCCCCATGTCCATGCCCACTCATGTCCCCTTCCACATCCACGTCCCTCCCAGCCATTTGTCCCATGTCCCTCTGTGTCCATGCCCCCCCGTCTGTCCCGTGTCCCCTGATGTCCGTGTCACCCCTGCGTCCATCTCCCATGGTTTGTCCCAGGTGCTCCCCGTGTCCATGTCCACTCGTGTCCGTGTCCCCTCCCCATCCACGTCCCTCACAGCCATTTGTCCCGTGTCCCCCGATGTCCGTGTCACCCCTGTGTCCATGTCCCCCCAGTGTCCGTATCTTCCCGGTCGTTTGTCCCGTGCCCCTCGTGGCACTGTCTCTCCGTGTGCACGACCCGCCGTGTCCGTGTCTTCACGGCCGTTTATCCCGTGTCCCCCGGTGTCCGCGCCACCCCTCATGTCCATGTCCCCCTCGTACCGGTATCCATATGCCTCCCGTGTCCACGTGCCCCCCTCACGTTTCCGGACTACAAATCCCGACCTTCCCCGCGGCGCCCCGGCCCCTCCCGCGCGGCGCGGCCCCGCCCAGTCGCACGCGCCCCCGCGCACGCGCAGCCGCGCTGTTTGTCCGCGCCCGGCCTGTCCCAGCAGCGGGGCCGAGCGCGGCCCGGCCCGGGCGGAGCGGCGGCGGCGGCGGCACCGATACCGGCACCGGCACCGGCACCGGCACCGGCACCGGCACCGGCACCGGCACCGAGCGGCGCGGGGGGGAGGCGGGCGGGGTGGGGGGGCCGGGCAGCCCCCGCGGGGCCGCCCCGTCCCGCCCGCGGGGCCGAAGATGCGGCGGTACCTGCCGGTGGCCCGGCAGCACTTTCTGGCGGCGCTGGCCGGCACCAGCGTGGTGGTGAAGTCGCTGAGCGCGGCCGCGGTGCTGCTGTACCTGCTCTCCTTCGGGCTGGACACGGCCTACGGGCTGGCGGTGACGCCGGGCTACCTGCTGCCCCCCAACTTCTGGGTGTGGACGCTGCTGACGCAGGGGCTGGTGGAGCAGCGCGCCTGGGGGCTGGCGGCCGCGCTGGCCACGCTGGGGGCGGCGGGCCGGCTGCTGGAGCCCCTCTGGGGAGCGCTGGAGCTGCTCGTCTTCTTCGCCGTGGTGAACATCTCCGTGGGGCTCCTGGCGGCCCTCGCCTACTTCCTCACCTACGTGGCCTCCTTCCACCTCGACTACCTGTTCGCCGTGCGCATCCACGGCGGGCTGGGCTTCCTCGGCGGGGTCCTGGTGGCCCTCAAGCAGACGATGGGAGACAGCACCGTGCTGAAGGTGCCTCAGGTCAGGATGAAGGCTGTCCCCATGCTCCTGCTCCTCCTCCTGGCTCTGCTGCGGCTCGCTGCCCTCGTCGAGAGCAATGTACTGGCCTCGTACGGCTTCGGGCTCCTCTCCAGCTGGGTCTATCTCCGGTTCTACCAGCGGCACAGCAGAGGCCGCGGTGACATGTCCGACCACTTCGCCTTCGCCACTTTCTTCCCCGAGATCCTGCAGCCCGTGGTGGGTCTGGTGGCCAACCTGGTGCACGGTGTCCTGGTGAAGGTGAGGGTGTGCCGCAAGACCGTCAAGCGCTACGACGTGGGCGCCCCGTCCTCCATCACCATTAGCCTGCCGGGCACGGACCCCCAGGACGCCGAGAGGAGAAGGTACCGCCCGCCCTGCTCCCGTGGGGATCGTGTGTTTAGGGACAGCGAGGGTCGGGTTAAAATCCGAACAAGGAGGAGAGGGGAGGTTTAGGTGCAGGTTGGTAAGCAGGGACCGTCTGCGTGGGGGTTGCGCTGCCGCGGAGGTGATGAGGAGAATTTCAGGGGGCTAGTGGGATGTTATCCTGCTCTCTAAGAGGTGGAGCAGTGGGGAGACGCTAAGGAAGGGGCAAACAGGGTTTGGGGTCCCTGCAGAAGGAAGGGGGACAGCCTGGGGAGGTGCCAGCCCTGGCTCACAGCAGTCTTGCACCCCCCCAGCAGAGGGGAAAGGAATGAGTCAGCCCCACGCCCCAGCCCTCCCGCACACCCGGCATTGGCCCTCCTGACTCCCAGCAGGAGGGTTTGGACAAGGTGTTGGCATTCCCTTTTCCCTGCCCTCTTTTATGCCTCTATTCCCCATTCCCGGAGCAGCCCGTGTGCTCCCTGACAGCCGCTGAGCGCACCACGTGGTGCAAAAACTCCGTGTGTGTAATCTGCGAGTTTGACTGAGTGTCTGTGGACCAGTCGTGGGCACTCCGGGTCGTCCCCAGCGCTGCTGAATCCACCCTTTCCTGCTGGGAAGGAGCCAGGGCCGGGCTCGCACAGTGCCCTGCGGGGCAGAGCTGTCAGCCCCTGGCCTGCCCCTTGGACCCGGGGTTAACCAGGTGTCCCTTGCCCCACAGGCAGCTGGCCCTGAAGGCCCTGAACGAGCGGCTGAAGCGCGTGGAGGACCAATCGGCCTGGCCTAGCATGGAGGATGAGGAGGAGGAGGCAGCGGCGGCCAAGGCTGACACCCCACTGCTGCCCGACCCCAGCGCGGCCGGCAAGAGCCCCGGCCAGGAGTCCAACCTCATCAGCTTCCAGGATGCCCCGGCCCAGCTGTGACCGGCCCCCTTCCCGCCCTGTCTCCCTTGGAGAGCTGCTAATCCCCCTTGTATCCCGCACGGCTGGGAGCCGGGACTCCTCCCGTGGCACAGGCAGGGGGACACCTCATTCCAGCAACGCTTTGCTGCTGCTCTCGGCCAGCACCAGGCACCCGGGACGGTGACACTGCCGCCACCGCGAGGACAGGGATTGCTGGAGCCGCTCCCTTCGGCGCGGGCGAGGCCGTGGAGTCGGCGCAGGCAGGAGGGGCTGTCCCGGGACGGGGACACGGGGCTGATCCCCACCCCAAGGCTGCTGCGCTCGCCCTTGTGGGATAGAAATCAGCTTCTCCTCTGTGCCAGGGCTTGGCCAGAGCACTCAACACTTATTTCCTCCCTTCTGAAGGTAGTTTTGTCCCGAACTGAGGGAATGGGAAGGCTGGTGGGTTTCTTTTGCAGATGTCTTTCCCATGGGGAGCCTCCCCCCGCCCTGGCAGGAGTTTGCTGGGACCGATGAGAAGTTGGGTGGGGGGAACAGGCCACTGGTCAGGAAGGGGCCACCCAGCCCCTCACAGCAGTGGTCCAGCACTGCCAGCTCCAGGCTTTCTGTGGTGGAGATTCTCTGCTCCTGCCTCTCCTGCCCCCCTTCCCCTGTGGGGAGCCAGTGCCCTTGGCTGCTCCCCGGCTAATCCGTTTGTCAGATTACACTAGAAGCTGGAATTAATTTTTTATGGTGGGGCTCTCGCTGCTTCCTCCAGCAGCAGGTTTTCTTTCCTGCAGGTAGAATATGGGCTCCCCCCTTCTCTTTCCCTCCCTCTGTGTTGGTGGGGTTTTTTTTTCCCTGGATGGAGAGGATGCTCCCTGCAACAGCCTCCTCACAGCTCCTGATCCAGCGGGCAATTCCCAGCCCGTTATGCAGGTCAGCGGTGTCGTTATTATTTTTTTAAAGGACCACACGAGAAGGTTTTGTCAAACGGGAAGAACACGGACGTTTGGGTATCAATAAAGAGTTCTTTGAAAGAGTTGGCTCCTGTAGCAGAGCACGGGCAGGTCAGGGGCCTGGCCCAGAGCAGCGCCCAGGGCTCTTGCCAGGAGCCTGGGCAGGGGTTTTCTTTCTAGGTCCTCCCAGCAGGATGGGACAGACCCTTTGAAAAGAGGAGTGGGAAATCTCCGGGGGGGAAAGAATGTGTGCCAGCACCCCAAAAATCATGTTTCCACCCCCAAGCAGTAAAGAGGGCTTGTTGCACTGTAGCTGCCTGAAATTTTTATTGAATAAAAGCTCTGGATACAGAGGAATTTTTCAGCTTGGGAGCCGCTCCCAGCTCTCCAGCCCTGCCGGGAGCAGGGTATGTGCTGAGGACTTGCAGACAGAGCCTCACAGCAGCCCCGATGGTGGGCAGGCTGGGAGAAAGGCTGTGGTGTCAGCAAGAAGGCCCCTTCCTGCCCTCCCAAGGGCTCGCTCCCCCAGGCCTGCGCTTCCCCTCTGCTCACACTGTTCCCTGTGCCCCTCCAAAGGGCAAAACGCCTATGCTGGCTGCAGGTTCACAGCCTGGCTCAGTCATCTGCTTTGTAAACTGACCCCACCCCGACACTCCGAGGCTGTGCTGCCCCAGCCTGGGGAGGGGTTTGTGCGTGGCAGCGGGTGCCCAGACCGCTCAGACCTGCGGCCTCGGGGCAGGGCTGGCCGCTCTGGTCCCAGAGAACCCTCATGCCATGGGGACAGATGTGCTCTTGTACCGTGTCCTCGGGTGCCACCACCCTGCCCCAGCCCTCCCAGGGCCAAAGCCACAACCGTGCCCTGTGCTTTCCTGGCCAAGCTGCCCCCGTGGCAGGAGAGGCAGCATGGTGCCCACTGCGGCCTCCCAGGAGAGAGAGGGGACTTCCCTGCCCTCCTCACCAGGATGGCTCCCATCCTGCCTGCTCCAAAGCAGCCCTTGTGTGGGAATGGGAAAGGAGCAGCAATCCTGAGCTCTGTTTCCCAGCACTGAGCACCAAGCTGCTGCAGGGACCAGCAGCTTCACCTGTGCTGGGAAACGTCCTCACCGGGGCGGGTGTGAGGTGTCACACACACATCATAGCTGATGCTAAGGACAATCCAGGACTAACGAGAGACAAGGAAGTAGAAACAAAGTTCCAAGGAGACCCTGTGCAAGCAGGGGGGGGCTGTGAGGAGGAGCCCCAGCCTCGACAGCTCATTCAAGGGGTTTGGTTGTGTGCCGGGCCCTCAGTGCTGGCTCCGCTTGCGGTACAGGTACGCGTTGCTCACCTGGTTCATGATCACCAGGCTGGTGAGGAGGGGGCACAGCATAGCCAAGTACCAGGAGGCGCCGGTCACCGCCGTGGTGAACCACAGCGAGCACATGCCCAGCATGAGGCTGGCACAGCCCAGCAGGTAGCCCACCAGCCCGGAGGTGGCGTGATACAGCTTGAGCTTGGCGAGCGTCCAGTTCTTCACCAGCTTGGGGTAGAGCAGGAGCACGCCCCCAGCGCACTGCCCGCCCGCGTACAGCACGGCCAGCAGCCCCGTCAGCCCGTGCCAGGTGACGAAGTGGC
The DNA here is from genome assembly GCA_035584735.1 of Pseudotriccus pelzelni. Taxonomy (NCBI): domain Eukaryota; kingdom Metazoa; phylum Chordata; class Aves; order Passeriformes; family Tyrannidae; genus Pseudotriccus; species Pseudotriccus pelzelni. The sequence continues at coordinate 16,135,608 of JAWMRA010000023.1, read as the reverse complement.
CCTTGCCGTTCAGGTGCTTGTTGTAGGTGATGATTCCCAGCCCCAGGAGCGCGCAGAGCAGGGCGAGCAGCTGCAGCGCCCAGTGCGCCCGCACCCGCACCTTGCGGGAGAAGGAGCGCAGCAGCGACGTCTCCGGGGAGAAGATCAGCAGCGCCTCCGTCATCAGGAACGAGAACTGGGAAGGCAGAGGGCAGCGGGGTTGGCACCGGCCGAACAGCCACCCCTCCGCCAAGGAAACCGGGGCTCGGCTTCCCGGCTCCCGGGGCTCCGCCGGCACGGCCCCTGCCTCTGCCACGGTGCCCGGGCCGGTGGGACTTACCGCGAGCGCCATGAGCAGCGGGTGCCAGGAGAACAGACCTGCAAGGGAAGGGCAGGGTGAGGTGAGCGGGGGGGTCTGGCCCGGCCGCCCCCCCGGCGCCCCGGTCCCGGCCCCGCGGCACTCACTGGATCCGGGCCGCGCCAGCACGGCCACGGCGGCGGGGAAGCCCAGCGCCACGAGGTGCGCGGCGGCGCCGGAGGCGACGCGGAGCGAGCGGTACAGGCGGGACTCGGTCTCGGCCGTCAGGGCCATGTCGGCCGGGCAGGCGGAACGGCCGCCGCCGACACTGCCGGGCCGCGGCGTGGGTCGCCATTGGCCGAGCTGGGCTGTCCGTCAGCGCTAGGGCCCGCCCTCCACGAGCAGCGCCGCAGCTGAGTGGCGGGAGGAGCTGTCGTTCAGGGGTGAGGCCCCGCCCCCGGCGTCGCCACCGTGCCATCGCGGCCCCGCTACGGTGGCCGGCGGGGTCGGGCCGTGCTCCGCGGTGCGCTCGGGCCCCACCATGGGCGGGCGGATCGAGTGCGTGTTCTTCAGCGAGTTCCACCCCACGCTGGGGCCCAAGATCACCTACCAGGTGCGGGGCGAGGGGCCGGGAGCGGGGGGGGCTGGGACCGGGGCAGGAGAGCGCGCATGGCGAAGAAGGGGGCACAGGGACAGCGGTGGCGGCTGCTCCCCGGGGTTCGGCTGGAAAGGAGACTCCTGTGCCTCCGCAGGTCCCGGAGGATTTCATCTCCCGCGAGCTGTTCGACACCATCCAGGTGTACGTGATCACGAAGCCCGAGCTGCAGAACAAGCTGATCACCGTGTGAGTGCAGACCCCGCCGTCCCTTCCCCGCTGCGTGGGGGTGACATCGCAGTGTGCTGTGGCAGTGCCAGCTCTCAGGGAGTGCTGTCCCCCTGGCCTGCAGGTTCACTGCCATGCCCGCAGGTACCCGCGCAGGGGGTGGGTGTCTGATTTGGGGGTGGCTGGTGCTGCGTGTGCTGCTCCGTCAGCCTCAAATCCAGGCAAGCCAAACGAGGCAGAAGAGCTGTGCTGGTTTTGTAAGGAAACTGTTGTCTTCTCCGGTGACTGACTCTTTTCTCCCCCTTCTTCAGACTGTGTTTTGCACTCTGAGCATGGAGGGATTAGCCATCATTTTTTCTGCAAACAAGAGAAGCTCCCACCTGCACAGCCAACCAGGAGCTGTCCCTGTGCAGGGCCCAGCTCTCCCCGAGGCGGTAGGTGCAGGTTTTATGTGTCTTCCCACAGGACGGCCATGGAAAAGAAGCTGATCGGCTGCCCCGTGTGCATCGAGCACAAGAAGTACAGCAGGAATGCTCTGCTCTTCAACCTGGGCTTCGTGTGCGATGCCAGAGCCAAGGCCTGTGCCCTGGAGCCCATTGTGAAGAAGCTGGCTGGCTACCTCACCACCCTCGAGGTGAGACCCGAGCCTGGCTGCCTCCCCATCCTCCCCACAGGCTGTGGACACTCCACTGGTGTCCTGAAGAACATCCTGGGGCACTGGGCATTGCTGGGATAGGGGCCAGGTTAATAGTGAGAAGGGTGTTGTACTGGTTTTACCAACTTCAAGATCACTTGAATTTTAAGGGAGAACAAGATCTGGGTTCCTATAACTTGCTGGAGGAGCTGACTCGGTTTTCTGCTCCTTCTAGCTGGAAAGTGGCTTCATCTCCAACGAGGAGAGTAAACAGAAGCTGGTCCCCATCATGACCATCCTGCTGGAGGAGCTGAATGCCAAAGGGAAGTGCACCCTGCCCATAGGTATGGGTGCTGGGTGGTGCTGGGGGGCAGCTGGGCCATCCCCTGCCTGGGTCTGCTCTGCCTGTGCTGCTCCCAGCAGCTCCCTGCCTGTCTGTGCTTGGAGCTGGGGGTGCCTGAGCCAGCCGTGCCCTGGGTGGCTCAGAGGGGTGGGTGGGAGGGGGTTAATGGGCTGTAAATCCCTCGTTCCATGTGGCACTGTGGTGTCTTGGGGCTGATGGTCGGAGCACAGGTTTCCATGGGGATTGAACATTCCCCTTTTCCTGGGCAGATGAGTCCAACACCATCCACCTGAAGGTGATCGAGCAGCGCCCGGACCCCCCCATCGTGCAGGAGTACGATGTCCCCGTCTTCACCCAAGACAAGGATGACTTCTTCAACTCCCAGTGGGATCTCACCACGCAGCAGGTCTGTGTGCTTTACCATGGCAGCAGGCTTTGAAAGGGGGCTGTTTCCAACTGCCTGGGCAGCTGGGCTGTCCTGGAGATCACCGCAATAATGGGCACAGTTTGGTGCCCCTCTGGTCTTTGTGCTGTGAGCAAACCATTCACCCGGCACGAGGATAAAGTGCTGCTGGGGTTGGAGCCTGCCCAGAGAGACAGGGGAGCTTCTTGGGCTTCAGGGTGATACCTTGAGCTTCTCTGATCTCCCCCCTCTTGGATCTTGCCTCCTCCCCTCCCAGATCCTGCCCTACATAGATGGCTTTCGGCACGTCCAGAAGATTTCTGCGGAAGCCGACGTGGAGCTGAACCTGGTGCGGATCGCCGTGCAGAACCTGCTGTGAGTGCCTGGAGGGGCCTGGACAGCCCAGGGAAGGGGGTGGGAGTGGGCAGAGAGGGTCTCTCACATCTCCCTGTCCATCTGCAGGTACTATGGGGTCGTCACGCTCGTCTCCATACTCCAGGTGGGTCAGGCCGTGGTACTGTGAGCAGGATTTGGGCAGTGGCTGTGCCATTGGGGTGTCTGGGGTTTGGGGGACAGCAGAATGGGAGTGGGCTGGGTCTGTCTCTTGGAGTCACAGCTGAACAGAGCTGGTTCTTCCTCACCCTCCAGTACTCCAATGTGTACTGCACCACTCCAAAGGTCCAGGACCTGGTGGATGACAAGTGTCTCCAGGAAGAGTGTCTGTCCTACGTCACCAAACAAGGTACAGTGACCCCACCTGGGGCTGCTGGCTGACAGGGGGTCATGCAGCGGGACAGGGCAGCTGACTGGTGACTTTTCCCCGCAGGGCACAAGCGAGCCAGCCTCAGGGATGTCTTCCAGCTGTACTGCGGGCTGAGCCCTGGCACCACCGTGAGAGACCTCATCTCCCGCTACACTGTGCAGCTCCAGAGGGTGGACGAGAGGTCAGAGCCTTCCTGCCCAGTCCCCAGGGGCACTGGTGACACCAGGGGTGGCAGGGACAGAGTATGGGAGCGAGCAGGGAGTAGCCAAGCCCTGCGTCTGTAGGGTAGGAAGCATGAGGCAGTGATGGGGCATGGTGGAACCAGAAGGGATTGCAGGGAGCCGGGGTGTTTGGCACCCAAGCCGTGTGGTCCCAGCGTGTTCCCTCCTCATCCCCAGGCGGCTTATCCAGTTTGGTTTGATGAAGGGCCTTATCCGGAGGCTCCAGAAATACCCCGTGAAGGTCGCGCGGGACGAGCGGAGCCACCCGGCCCGGCTGTACACGGGCTGCCACAGCTACGATGAGATCTGCTGCAAGACTGGTACGGATCTGGGCTCCACGGGGGCCCTGGGGCCGGCGGGAGACACGGGAACGTCTGCCCGCCCAGTGCTGTGCGCTGCTTTGGGGATCTCACCCTTTGGGAGCCCTCAGACCGCAGGGAGACGGGCCTGTGGGCGAGGCTCTGTGCCAAGCCGGGCTGCCGAGGCCGTGGTGCCGGGGGCGGCCTTGGGGAGCCCCCCCAGCCCCCCCAGCGCCAGTGCCGAGCACCCCACCGACACCCCACTTAACACGCACGCCGCCTTCCCCTCCAGGCATGAGTTACAAGGAGCTGGATGAGCGCCTGGAGAACGACCCCAACATCATCGTGTGCTGGAAGTGACGGCGCGGGCGGCCCGCACCAGAGCCCCCGTGTCCCCCCACCCGCGCCGCGTGTCCCCCGTGTGTGTGTGTGTGTGTCCCGGTTCCTCCGTGCCGCCAGGGGGCAGCAGAGGCCGCTCCGCGCCGCCAGGGGGCAGCAGAGGCCGCTCCGCGCCGCCAGGGGGCGGCAGCGGCGCCGCCGTTGCCATAGAGACCGGGAGGCCGCCATGGCCGCCCTGGCCGCGCCGCTGCCGCCCGCCGAGGCCGAGGCGCTGGTGCGGGCGCTGCAGGGCACCGAGCTGCGGGACACCGGCGGGCAGGGGTGCGGGCACGGGGTCCTGCGAGGGGGAACGTGAAGGAGGGGCTTTAAATTTGCGCGGGGGGGTCGGTTCCTCTTGGGGGAGAGGAGGGATCCCGGTTTTGCTCCCCCCGCAGCCCTCCATGGGGTCAGGGTGGGGGAAAAGGGGGTTGCCAGGAGGTTTAGGGTAGAGAGGAGGGGTCCTGGTTTTGAGGTGAGCCCAGAGGGTGAGGGTGGAGTGAGAGGAGAGAAGTGACTGCAGTTCTGGAGCCTTCCTGGAAGGACTGGGCAGCATCAGAGGGTTCAGGAGGAGGGCGAGGAAGGGTTGAGGATCTGGAGTGTCCCCAGAGGGTCCGTGTGGGGTCGGGGGACAGGATGGGTCACAATTCTGGAGCCTTCCTGAAAGGACTGACGGAGTTAGGGGGGTCCAGGGGGAGAGGGGCCAAAGAAGAGTCCCAGATCGAGGGTGTCTCCAGAGGCTCTGTGTGGGAAGGGGTGATGGAGAGGGGCCCCTCTGTCCTGTGGTGTCCCTAGTGAGGGTGTTGCTGGGGACCAGGTAGGAGGGCAGGGCTGCCTCCAGTGGAGCTGCTGCTCCAGGGACCACAGGCTCAGAGCACAGCAGGGGATTTGGGGCGTTCCAAGAGCAGGTTTCCCTGCACAAGGGACCCTCGAGAGCACAGCAGGGCCCCCGAGCCTGTGGCCGGGGGTCTGTGGCACAGATGTCCTTGCTGGCTGCCCCCCAGATGGCTTCAGCAGCACGAGTATGTGGAGAAGCTGAATATGCACGGCATCCTGAGCGCCTCTGCTGGCCAGGAGCAGCTCCTCACCGAGCTGCTGGTCACCCACGGCAAGGTGAGCCTCTCTGGGGGCAGGAGGGATCCCCCGCTGGGCTTGTCCTGTGGGCAGTGTGCAATTTCCGAATAAAATGGAGAAGAATCCTGTTGTGTCTCTGGAAAAGACATTTGACTGGTGATATTTGCCAGTTTTGTTTTATTTTAAAAAATAATTAAAGGTCAAGCTGTGGTATTTCTGCTTGCTGGTCTCTGGTTTCTCTCTTGGAGGTCGTTTCGGTGTGTTTCATGCACTGGCCCCGCTGGTTGCAGATCTCTGCCCTATACCCGAGGTGTCCCAGCCCTGGGATGTGCTGGGTGCAGCAGGGTGTGTGGTTGCCTGGACCTGCCCAGCTCCTCGGGGTCACCTTCCCCCTTTGCAGCCCCAGGAGCTCTGCCCGCTGCCCCGTGGTGAGAATGTGTTGGTTCCTGAGCTGGGTGAATACAGAGGATGCCCCAGGGCCACCTTCCTCCCTGGGATGACTTCAGCGTGGCTGGCCATTAGCAACAAAACTGGTTCCCCCTGCAGCACTGCTCTGAAAGGCGTTGCTTCCCCATCGCTTCCCTGTCTAGATTCCTGTTCTCGTTGGGGAGCTGATCTCTGTGGAGATCTGGAAGCACAAGGTCTTTCCCGTGCTGTGCCGGCTGAAGGACTTCAAGCCAAGGAGCACCTTCCCCATCTACGTGGTGGTGAGTAGAGGGCAGGGTGGGAACGAGCCTGGAAATGGGGTGGGCACAGCAACTCTTAAAAGTCAATGTCACCCTGAAGGTGTCAGAGCTGGGGTTTTATATCTCGCCATGTTGTGGTGGACAGTGGGACACAGTGGGAAGTGCCTGGTTTCCTAAAACCCTGAACAACAATGTGCCTTTGCCCCCAGGAAGGGCAGGGAGTCACTCCCACGGAAGGTTGGTTTTGTGGAGAGCTGTACCCTCTCTAATCCCACACAGGGTCTTGCAGGAGCTGCTGGATGCAGCAAAAGCCGCTCCTGGAGGTGGCTGAGCTCCTGGCTCACAGCTCCCAGTGCTGCCCTCGCTCCCAGGCAGCAATACCCCTGCAGTGTTTGCCCCTCTCTCAGCCCTGCTTTTCTCTGGCACATCCAGCCAGAAGCTCTCTGAGGTTATATGCCTCTGGCTTAACAAAAATGTGACTTTTTCTTACTTTGCTCCTGGGAGCAATGGTCCTTTGGGCCATTCTTGGCAAGGGAGTGATCTCCAGAGCTGGGCTTCACTGCAGAGAGATGCAGCACTTGAACCAAGGGAAATCTGCCCAAGTTTTGGAAGCTTTAGCCCGTTTTCAGTCCAGGGTAGCATCTTGCTGGGGCAACGTGGTGTCTTCTCTGAGCAGCCAATGGCCTCCAGGCAGTTGTCCCATGGTTCCCAGTCCTGGGACAAGCCTGTCTGCCCCAGTCCCAGGGGCTGGGAGAAGCAGAGCACTGTCCTGGCTCAGGCAGTGGCTCTGTGCTGGAACTAGAGGCTGCTGCTTGACCAAGGGCTGTGGTTGTCCTGCCCCTGCAGCACAGACAGAGCCCTGCCTGCCGGGAAATGTGGCTCTCCATCGATGTGTTGGAGTGTCACAGGCACGTTAACATAAATGTTAATATGAATTGCATGAACTGGAGTTGTTTTAAAGGTTGCATCACTTGTATTTTTCTCTTGGACTAGTTTTTTTGGCCACGACAACACAAGTAGGTTCTTAGAAGAGCTCTTTTAGTTGTCCCAGTGCCTGTGTCCTCGGTGCTGCTCCACTGTTAACTCACTCTTGCCATTCTCCTCCCACAGCTACACCATGAAGCCTCCATCATTAACCTCTTGGAGACGGTGTTTTTTTACAAGGTAAGAGACAGGTTCAGCTTTCCTCAGTGGAAAGTCCCTTGGGGGGTGGAAGGGTATGGCTGTGGGGACTGGCCCTGTGTGAAACTCCTGTCGTTGTGAAGGAGATCTGTGAGTCAGCAGAGGACAGCATTCTGGATTTAATTGATTACTGCCACCGAAAGCTGACCCTGCTCGCGGCCCGGAGCAAAAATGGACAGGCAGTGGAGCCACGTGCCCAGGACCTGGCCAGCCCCTCGTCCATGCAGGTGAGGAGGAACTCCTGGAACAAGCTGGGGACACGTGTGGTAGAGAATGTAGGCAGCCTGCAGAGGCACAGGGGAGCCTTCCCGTGGAGAATCTTTTGGCTGTGATCCTGGCGAGTCCCACCCATCTCGCAGGGTGTCTGTGCTGGTGCTCCTCTGCTGCCAGCAGCTCCACCCTGCAGTCAGGCTTCTGCCCTCTTTGGTGACAGTGACAGCCCGAGGCTTCCTGTGGGATGCACTCGGAGCTCCGGGGCGGGACATGCTGGAGAGCTGACAGGCAAAATATTCAGTGCAGGGGTTTGGCTGTTTGCCATTGCTCCTGGAAGCTGTGGGGGTGTCTGTCCCTGGAGCTTGGGAAGCCATCCTGCATCAGGCTGCCTCCGGAGTTAAACATGAGAAGCTTCACTTACAATTAGGAATTGTCCTATTGTGTTTCCCCCCAACTTCCTTGGCTTCCCAAGACCCAACTCCTCTGTGCTGGTTTGGGCCAGCAGCAAGCCCGGAGCTGTGCCCAGTCGGGTGTTCCCAGGCTGCCACACACACCTTCCTGGAGTGGGAGATCTGTTTGCCTCCGGTGCTTCTCAGCACTTGAAATTGCACATCAGGAGGAGCAGGGTTAAAGGGAGAGCCTGTACCCCTCTGTGCCTCTATCCTTTGGCTTGTTGCCCAAGCACATGCTTCTCTTCCAGAAAAGGGAAGGAAGCGGAGGGCTCCGGAGCACAATAGGGATGTTTTCCAGGAAATGTTTTCCCAGCTGGGGAGGGGAAGGGGCTGTCTCTGTTAGTGCTTTGACATGACTGAAGTTGAAAACCCAGACCTTTTTGAGCCAATAGGGTTCTCAGAAGTGCTCATCTCCCAAGGAGCCTGGTTTCCTCTGATTCATTCCAGCCTCTCCTGACTCTGTGTACAATAACCCCTATGAAAAAGCTGTTCCTGCCCTCTCCTATGTTGTGGAGCCTCTTGTCCTTTGTAACTGTGTGCAGTGGTAACCCCCGTTCTGCTGTGCCCCAGAAGCACAGGCAGAAGATGGTCCCTGCCTCAAGGTAGCAGAGATGAGGTCTGGGTTACAGGAGGAGCTGTAGGAAAAAGCCTCACTAGGGCAATTTGGAGAGGGAGGAAGAGACCATAAGGCTTTCTTAGTAATGTGTGAGGCGCCAGTACAGGGAACACAGAGCTGCTTACCACAGAAATCTGGAAGGGAACCGCTGCAGTGGCACTTTGGAGAAATACAAAATGCTGAGGTCAGTGCTCTGCACACAGAAGTGTGAGCTGCTGAGCATCTGGGACTGGAGAAAAGCTCTGCCTGGGCCGGGGAGAACTCGGCCCTGCTCAGCACAGCCATCCCCGTGGTCTCAAAAGAGGCTGAGTCAGAGGGTGGTCAGGCTGTTAGCCTGAGCATGTGGAGATGAGCAGGGTGTCCAGTGCAGCCTGGGAAGGGAAAAAGGCTGGGTGGCTGGAGAGTGTGGCAGAGCTGCGGTCTGGGATAACCACAGGCAGATATTCTAGCGGGAGGGGAGAGGCAGATGCAGGAGGGGTGGATGTAGGGCTGCAGCTGCACCAGGGTCAAGTTTCTCTCTCCTCCTCCTCTGGTTCCTCTGCAGTTTCCTCTTCCCTCAACCCTCACAGGTCTCTGTAGGGCCATGGGCCACAAGATGGTCCCCGAAGGGGAATAGAGGAGCAGTTTGGGACCAGCCTCTTCCAGGGGGTGTTCCTGTGCAGGAGCACTGCTGCTGGAAGTCACTCACGACCTGTTGGGGAGATGAGGGATGAGCAACAGTGGGTTGCGAGCACTTCTGTGGCTGCCCTGGTAAACAGGCAGGGAAATGAGAATGAGAAACAACTTGTTTTGAAGGGCTCTGTTTTTCTCCCCAGTCTGTGGTTACCACTGCACAGCCAACAGCTCCTGGGAAATGGGGCCTGAAATCCCAAGGCTGTGCTTGTCCCTCCACAGGAGCTGCAGAAGCAGGCGGAGACAATGGAGTTTGAGATTTCCCTGAAGGCTCTGTCTGTGCTGCGGTTCATCACCGACCAGGTGGAGAGGTGGGTGTCCAGGAGCAGCAGAGGACATGTGCTGAGCTCTCTGGATGAGACTCCCATGAGGTCACAGCGGGTGCCTGGACCCTGTTCAGCAGCTGGCTGTATCCACAGTGGCAGTGGCACGGTGCCCTGCAAGGAAAACACAGCAGCACTCCACACTGCTCTGTGGTACTCCTGGGGAACCCAGAGCATTGGTTTTTTCCTGTCTCTCCCAATTGCCTCAGGGAGCATTTGTAGATACAAATTCTGGCATTACTCTGTGAGTGCCATTTCACCCTTGCTGTCATATCTCCAGCTTGCCCCTGAGCGCACTGACACGGATGCTGAACACCCACAACCTGCCCTGCCTCCTCGTCGAGCTGGTGGAGCATTGCCCCTGGAGCTGCTGGGAAGCAGGTATGGATCGTGCCCGGTGGTTCCTGTGGCACCGTGGTGCTGTGCTGGGGCCTGCATCCACGGAGGGGTCTGAGCCTTTGCAGAGCTGCTCCCCCTCCACCCTCCTCTCCAGCTCCTCACTAGTGCTCCCTGACTGAAGCGGTTCAGCTTGGGAACAGCTGCAGCACAGCTGGGCTGGGGGCCTGGCAGCGCTCCCAAAAGCTGATCCTCACATGGGGCTGGGTCTTTTCCGAGTTGATCACCGTTAGGACTGGAGTGTAACATGTCTATCAGCCCCACGTGCTCCTCTGAAGAGTCTTCTGGACACAGAAAGACCAGAGTGGCAATCCCAGCCTGCCTGCAGCTTTCTGGGACAGCACTAAGAATCAGAGCCAGACATGGGCTCTCCCAGGCAGCAATCCGATTGCCCTGATGCTGCTGGTCCTTGAGCTTCCCTCTTGCCAAAGGGCCCTGATCAGGCTGTGCCCATCAGCCTTCGCCTCCTGCACTTCTTCAGCCCCCCAGGGCCTCCCAGCTCCCCCCCTGCCTGCCTCAGAGCTGAGGCCTGGGGCGTGGGAACCTGTGCTCCCCCAGCCCTGCTCCGGGGGGTCACAGCACGGGCAGGGGAGGAAGAGCTGCTGGAAGCACGTGGCTGTGTGCCTGCTGAGAGCAGCCCAGCTGGATGTGGGAGCTTTCCTCTTTCCTCCGGCCACGAAACACATCCCTTCTCTCTGCCTGCGCACTCGGGGTGTTGGAGGGAGCTTTGATCCCGGGCCCTGAGGGAGGGACTGGAAAGAGACAAGCGCAAAGGCATTTCCAGGCTGTGCAGATGCAGGGCCACATCCTGCTCCATCCCCCAGAGCTGCACAGTAGCTGCTGGAGCTTGTTTTGTCACTTCTGTTACATTCATGCTACTTCTGGTTTTCCTTGACAGAGGAAACTCGGGATGAGCAGGTATTGGCCATGCTGGTACCCCAAAATGTGCCTCTTCAGCTGCCCTGTTGTTGTAGCAACTGTCTACCAGTCCTCTACACTCCTGGCCAAGTACAGAGGGAGATGTCTCAGGGATCTTTCCACTCCTGCCACAGACCTATTGTTTTAATACATATTCTTTCTGCTTCTCCTACTCTGTAATATATTACCTCAGTACCAAGTAGGCTGCTATGCTGAGCAAAGGGTGGGGAAACTGAGGCAGGCAGAAGCAGAGGGACTTCCCTGCAGTGAAGTGAGGCAGTGACCACAGGCCAGCATCCCCACCTCTGAGCTGTCTTGCCTCAGGCAGCACTGTGTCTCCCTGCAATTCTTCTGTCCTTCAGGCAAACTCAAGAAGTTTGAGAATGGCACATGGCACGTGGTGCCCCCTGAAGACCAGGTGAAGATGACCAAACTGGACGGGCAGGTGTGGCTTGCCCTCCTCAACCTCCTGCTCAGCCCTGAGTGCCAGCGCAAATACCGCTTCGATGGCTTCAACAAGAGCCAGCTCCTCAAGGTAGGACCCTGCATCACAAAGGCCGTGGGCCCTGCCAGCACTGGGCACTGCTGGACTCTCGCCCATCCTCACTGTGCACTCCAAGGAGCCCGTGGTGGATAACAGCACGTCTGTCACTACCAGCAGCAAGCAAAGCTTGCCTTCCTGGATGCACCTCACGAGACTCCCACAGTTCACTCTGCCCCACAAATCCCTGCTCTTGTCCTGCTGCTTCCCCAGCTCTGACTCCCTTGTGTTGACCTCTCTCCATTCTCTATTCTCTCCCCTCCATGGCTGCAGCTCCGTGTGTTCCTGACAGATGTCCTCATTGACCAGCTGCCCAACCTGATGGAGATGCAGAGATTTCTGAGCCACCTGGCGCTGACAGAGCCAGCTCCCCCCAAAAAGGATCTCGTCCTGGAGCAGGTATCCTGTGGCTCTTCCATCACCTCTCCAGCTGCTCTGCTTTAAGCCTAATAACTCTACCTCTTTCATCTCCCACTAAACTCTAGGGAGGTGCCCTGGAAAAACAGCCAAGCACCCATTTCGTAGTTACACCCTTACTGCCAGCAAAGCTGCCTGTGGATGACGTGAGAGCCTTGTCCTGCCACTGCAGTGGCCAAGCAGTCACATCTAAAGACATAAATGCTGGGGTATAAACAGCTCTCCAGGTCACACTGAGTCCCTGGGATGGTGGCTGCATGGAGCACACAGAGCCCCTAAATTAACTCTTCATTTAACTTTTATCAGTGTTTTCCTGCTGAATTCTGGACTTCCCTGGGAAGAGTCCCCTTTTACAGCCCTGGGTCAGAGCTGCTTGGCACACTGTGTACTGAGGGACAACACAGTCTGCTGATAGAGGCTGGAGTCAAACTGGTCCCAGGTGGTGTCTGGACCTTGGGAATTGGGCCCTGATGGTCTTCAAACAGCTGTGAGGTTCTTGGGTTTTTAATCTGTGCAATGGTAGTCTCTGGAGAAAAGTGTTTCTACTGTCTTCTCGTGAGCTGAGGGGAGAAACTGAGTGTGGGGGCAGATCTGCAAAGAGGCTACTGAGAAGAGCTGAGAGAGGCTCTTCCCCACTGCTGGAAGCTCCCACGCCACTTTCTGGGGCAGTAGGGGAGTAGGCTGGGCAGTGGCCTTTTGGGCTGTGTGGAGGGGAAGCACACAGTCCCCACATACCTGACCCATGGCCTGGGAGGATGGTGGCATGCCCTGTCAGTGCTGGATGTGGCTGATCCATAGGCACAGCCCAGGCCAGGAGCTGGACTTGGGGAAGCTGCAGACCAGCAAGCTGAGCGGTTGGGACTGGGGATGGCAGCAGGGCAGAGGTGGACATGGATCCAGGCCAAGTGCCTCGACTGCCAGCGTGTTGGTGGCACAGCGACAGGCAGCTGCCATGCCGGGGACCCTGTCCAGGCCGCTGCCCTTCTCCGTAGCTCCGCTTTTGTGCCGGTGCTGCTCCTGCTCGTGCCAAGGACCGAGGCTGAGCCCAGGGGGCAGGCAGGAGGAGCCAGCTGGAAGCACAGACATGGGCTCCCTGCTCTGCCCAGAAAGCAGTGAATTCACTCCTTGTCGCTGAGCCAAGCTAAGGAAAGGCCTTTTTCCATTCGGCTGCTCACAGAGCAGCCTCCTCCCCTTCCAGGCCTGGCTATTTTTACTCTGCTGGAGAAGGCAGTGCTGTTTGAAGTAGCATCGTCCTCTCCAGAGCCTGAACTCCCCACGCTGCTCTTGGCTGGCGCGTTTCCTTTTGAACTAGCCAGTCCTTCCCCGAGTGTTCATCTTCAGGGAAGTGACGAATGGAAAAATCTGCTCAGGCAAACGGCTCTGGAGCACGGGGTTCATGCTGCTGCTGGCATGCAGGGTGCTGAGATCCCAGGGCTTTCTCTTCAGGAGCCCAGGCCTCAGGGCTGAATACTCAATCCCAACCAGCCCCAAAGGTTTTGCCTTGTTTCACCTGAACGCTCATTGGTGAGTGGATCCTTCCCCTCCGTGTACCCAAAAGCACACATTGCCTCTGCTCACCCTCCTGGGGATCCATGCTCCTTGTGCCCAGAGCTGGCTGCTTCCCTGCTAAACACCCCTGAACTACAGCACCTTTGGTCAGACTGCCTTTCCCACCAGGTTCCTGTCATCTGGGACCACATCCTCAAGAAAAACTCGGGGAAGTGGGAGGCCATTGCCAAGCACCAGGTGAAGCACGCCTTCAGCCCCACTGAGGAGGAGCTGAAGCTCCAGGCACGAAGGTGAGGCCCTGCTACGTGCACATGAGGTGCCAGTAGGGCCAGTATCCCCATTAGCAGGAGCTGGAGCTCAGCACTGGGAGGACAGAGGGGTCTGTGGTGGAAGGGTGCAGTGGGGACAGCTTGCGGCAGGTCAGCAGTTCCCCGTGAGCAGCCTCACCCCTCTCTGCCTGCACAGGTGGGCACAGACCTACAGCCTGGACATGATGGAGGCTCTGGCCCCCGAGAAGCCCCGCTGCAGGGTGTGTGGTGTAGAAGCAGCCAAGAGGTGCTCTCGCTGCCGGAATGAGTGGTACTGCACGCGGTAAGGGAGCCCTGACACCCCCCGTGTCCCCTCCGTCCCCTGGGCCCTCCCCTGCAGCCCTTCAGTGCTCCCCAGAGCACCAGAGACCTCACCGGAGGATACTGAGAAAGGGCCAGGGCAAACCAGGGGTCCCACCCCCGCTCAGCACCTCTGCCTCTCCACTGGCCTCATACCTCTCCAAATCTTGTGGGAGGTCGATGTGCTGGGCTGCTGGTGCAGGAGGTGCTGGTAAGTGTTGTGTTGCAGCTGCAAGGTGCTGAGCTGCTTCTGCCCACGGTGGCAGCAGTGACGGGCTGGGTTTTCCGTGGAGTCTCTGTCTCTTTCCTCTGCATCTTGGTGTGGCAGGGGTGGGGAGGAAAGCACCCATGACCCCGTGGGTGCAGGTGACAGGCTGGGATGTGGCAGCTGGGATGGTGGCAGTAAATTAAATCTTCTCTGGTCCTGAACCATCTGGCAAGGTCTGGCGCTATAGCGTCTTAGTCCCCAGAACTGGGGGCCACATCCATCTCCCTCTTCGGCTAATGCTGGGACATGCCAGCTCCCCTGCAGTGTCCAGGGGATGGTGGTGCTGGGGTTTGTCCTTGTAACTCCTTTGCTCCCGGGGGGGACATGGCTCCACTGCTCCTGACAGCAGCTTTACCCTGCACAGGGCCTGCCAGGTCCAGCACTGGCAGAAGCACAAGCCTGCCTGCAACCTGATGGCTGAGGTGCCAAGGAGTGTTGTGGATGACCTGTAAGAGAAGGGGTTTCTGGCATCTGGCCCACAGCTCAGCGAGGCTGAGGTTCCCCAGCGTGCAACCCAGCAGCTGGAGTGAAGCTGGCAAAGGCCCCTTCTGCCTGCTCCCAGCCCCAGGCAGCACTAGCCCGGCTTGGCCTCTCCTCTCCCACTACCCCACCATGCTGCCTTCTCCAATAAACCTCCTTGTGCAACCCACAGCTGCTTGGCTCCTGCTTTTTCTTCTCCTAGCTGAAAATGCTAAACTGCGTCCTCGCCTCCCTTGCACCCAGGGAGAGGCATGTGTGTCCCTTTTCCCCTTTGCAGCAACAGAAATCCCAGAGAACCCGAAAAAGCCTGTAAGGATGTGGTTACCAGAAGGACCGAGCCCTCTGCAGCCGGGGAGGGAAGGGGGTGAGAAGGCCTCCCACCACCTCCTACTGTCGTTAGAGCAGCGTGGGGAGCAGAGGATGTGGTTTGCTCAAGCACCTCACTGTGAGTTTCTCGGGTACTCCTCATCTGCCACCTCGCAGGGACGATTAACCCCCCTTTCCTCTCTGTTGATGTAGTGTTAGCACCGAGGGCTTTGCCCCCTACCCACCAGCATCACCAGTAAACAGGGTTTACTGGTGGGGATGTACCTGGGGTGTATCCTCACCTCTCGCTGCCAGAGGGCTGCAGCTTTGGTCTGAGCACAACTGGGAAAGGTGGGTGAGGCCATGTTCTTTTGCTGATGGGGTGTCTGAGACGCCCTGACACCCCAAAATAGGCTTTGCAGCAGCGCTGCTGCTGCAGGACCCACGACAGCGGGCAGGAAACCACCTCGGTCCAGCTGCAGCCCCGACTGAGCAGCCCGAGCTCGGAGCATGGAGTAAACTCACACCAAACCCAGCCTGCATGTCCAGGGCTGGAGCCAGCCCGAGCGGGTCTCTGGCTGCTTCTCACTCTCCGGCAGAGGTGCTTTCAGCCCCTTCCCCGCTGGGAACTGAGGCAGAAAGTGCAGCTTGTCTCGGTCCTGGGAGAGGTGGCGGACCGAGCGGGGCTGCCGGAGCGAGCCCCCCCCTTCCTCGGCGGCGGCTCCAGGAGCCTCATCCCCGCCTCCAGCCCGCCCCGCCGGCCTCGCCGGGACCCGAGTTGGCCATCGGGACCCCGGGGCACTTCGCCGTCTTCCCTTCTGCTGCCTCAGTTTCCCCCGCGGTGCCCGGACGGGGCGGCTCCTCCCGGTCCCCGCCCCGGCCTCGACCCCGGTGCCGGCCCCCGCCCCGCCGCCGCTCCGCGCCCGCGGCCGCCGAACCATGGAACTCATCGAGCTGCGGGAGCTGCAGCCGGAGCCGCGGCCGGGCCGGGGCCGCCTGGAACGGACTAACGCGCTGCGCATCAGCCCGGCCCGCCGGCCCGGCCCCGGAGCCCATCCCGACCCGCGGCTGACGGCGGCCCCGGGCGGCGGGCACCGCTTCGAGCCGCGGCGCCGCGGGCTGCACACCTGGTGCGATCTCTGCGGGGACTTCGTCTGGGGCGGCGGCAGGAAGAGCCTCCAGTGCCGCCGTGAGTACCGCGCCGCGCCCCGGGCCCCCCGCAACCCTGCCAGCTGGCATCCTGCCTCCGAGCATCGGGCATCCCGGCACCTGGGACCCCCACCATCGAGCATCCCGGCACCTGGCATCCCTGCCAGGCGCCGGCCATCCCGCCACTCTGCTTCCTCGGCACTGGGCGACCCCGCCGAGCACCGGATAGCCCGCCTCGGGGCACCCCCACCACCGGGCACCCCTTCCACCGGGCATCCCACCATCAGGCACCCCTACAGGGCACTGGGCATCCTGGTAGTCGGCACCCCCGCTGAGCACCGCGTGTCCCACCACCGGCCATGAGTTTCCTGGCACTGGGAATCCCACCACCAGGCACCCTCACCACCAGGCACTCCCAGTGGCCACAAGGCATCCTGCCATCTGGTACCCTACCAGTCACTGGGCACCCCCAGGAGCCACCGAGCATCCTGGTAGTGGGCACCCTCACTGAGCAACACGTGTCCCATCACTTGGCACAGGTATCCTGGCACCAGGCACCCACATCAGGCACTGAACATCCCAGCACTGGGCACCTACACAGGCACCTCGATACCAATTACTCCCACCAGGCATCCTGATGCCAGGCACTCCCACTGAGTTGGGCATCACCATGCTGGGCACCTGCACCAGGCACTGAGCAACCCCATTCAGAATGCCCTCACCAGACACCCCACATCCCTGTACTGGGCACCTGCAGCACGTACTAGGTATTCCAGCACTGGGCATCCTCATTGGCCACTGGGCATCCCAGTCTTGACCACCCACGCTGGTACCCATAATGGGCATCCTAGTACTGGACATCCTGGTACCAGGCACTGAGCATCCCACGCTGGCCAGCTCAGCAGGGAGCACAGGCACTGCAGGACCAGCCAGCACATGGCACAGCACCATGTGCCACATGGGTGCTACCCCTGGGTCCCTGGGCACTGCAGGGGCAGGCAGCCAATACCAGTACTGGCACTGTGTGCCAGCCCTAGTCCCACCATGCACTAGTGCCCTGACACTGACCCCCAGGCTACCCGTGGTGGTGACACTGGTCCTGTCCCTGTCCCCAGACTGCAGCTTCACCTGCCACTACCGGTGCCGGGCCCTCGTGCGGCTGGACTGCAGTGGCCCCCCAGGCACCAGCGACGAGGACGATGGCAACGAGCTGGAGAAGGACACCAATGTGGTAAGGCCTGGGCCTGTCTCTGAGGGAGAGGGTGGGCAGGGAGTGGCTAACCTTGGGGGCTGCCCGGGGTTGGGGGGGGGCTATTCCAGGCCGTGCCATGTGAGGCCATGTCAGAGCTGTGTTGAGCCTTGCTGGATTTTGGTGTGCCATGCCGGGCTGTGCCATGCTAGGCTGTGCCTTGCTGGACTGGGCTGGGCTTTGCTGGGCTGTGTGACTCTGTGTCACGCCGGGCTGTGCCAAGCCTTTCAGGGCTATGCTGGGCTGTGCCATGCCGGGTGTGCTGTGCCCGCGCCGTGCCCGTGCCGCGCTGCCCGCTGTGCACCGATCCGAGCCGATCCGAGCTCATCCGAGCCGGGGCACAGCCGTGTCCGGCCGGGCGCGGGTGAAGTCACCGCCGGAAGCGGGGCCGCCGCACCGCCCCCGGCCCGCGTCAGCCCCACGGCCGGGGCGGGGCACGGCTGGGACCGCGCCGAGCCAGGAGCGGGGCACGACGCGAGAGACGCCGCGCTGAGCCGAGCCGAGCCGGGACCGCGATAGGGACCGGGCTGAGCCGAGACCGCGATAGGGACCGGGCGGAGCTGAGCCGGGACAGGAGAGCGATAGAGACCGAGTTGAGCCGAGCAGGGACTGAGGCTGGGGTCGGGCGGAGTTGAGCCGGGACCGAGACCCGGGAGCGGGCGGAGCCGAGCCGCGATAGGGACCGGGAGCGGGCCGAGCCGAGCCGAGCCAAGGGCCGGGCTGAGCGGAGCCGGGCCCAGGAGAGGGAGCGGGCTGAGCCGAGCCGGGAGCGGGGCGAGCCGGGCCCCAGCCCGGGGGCCGGCCGGGCTGGCGCGGGGCCGGGTGTGCCCGTGTGCCCGCCGGCCCGGCGGGGCCGCTGGCCGGCCGGGCC
>JAWMRA010000023.1:16106027-16117440 GCA_035584735.1 Pseudotriccus pelzelni | reverse complement strand
TCCGCCAGCGCCCCCGGGACCGGGGCCGTGCCCGGGACCGGGGCGGGGGGCGGCGGGGCCGGGGGCTGCGGGGCGGCGGCGCTGGCCTTGCGGCGGGGCGGCGCGGGGGGCACGGGGGGCAGCACGGCCAGCAGCGGCTACTGCAGCCAGGAGGACTCCGACTCTGAGCCCGAGCTCTTCTACACCGCCCGCACCTCCCTCGGCCGCCGCCCGCGCCGCCGCCAGGTCTGTCCCGGGTCGTGACGTCATGGGGGGACACGGGTGACATCATCGAGGAGCACACCCCCCTCCCCGGGGCTGGGTGCTGGGGAGCGGGCGAGGGTGGGCTTGGTGCGTGGGGAACACGCGGGATGTGGGTGGTCCTGTCTGGGACGTGAGCGTGGGTCTGCTATGGGGTGAACGCGGGGGTGAGCATCACCCTGCTGCGGGGTGAGCGAGGGTCTGGGCATGGGGTGAGCGTGGCGCTGCCGTGGGGCAAGAATGGCCGCAAGCATGGCCATGCCATGGGACACGCTGGCCCTGTCCAGGGTGATGTGGGGTGAGCAAGGCACCGTGGGGTCAGTGGTGCTGTCTGGCACAGCCACACCAAGGCCCTCCAGGGTGGAGATGTTCCCAGAGAGGGCAAAGGACAGCATTTGGGGGTGCCAGGGTGAGCTCCCCGGGGAGCCTTACAGATCTCCGCATCCTGCAGGGACCCCCGCAGGGTCCGGCAGTGCCTGCATGCTGTGGGGTGGCTGTCAGGGCTGGGAGTCCCTCAGTGCCGTGGGGACACGTGTAACGCTGTGTGGCAGCTCCGCAGCCCCATGTAAATGCTCATTAGTGGGTGCGGGTGGCAGGGACGCCGAGCCGGGACGCCTGGGTCCCCCTTGTGTGGGGCCAGCACTTTGAAGTGGGGTGCCGGCGGCATGGGCGGGCTGCACCCCCGGCCCAGCCCTCCTGCCTCAAATCTCAGGGCGTCCCCGCAGGCTCCCAGCCTGCCCAGACGCCCTGGTGCCGGGCTGGCGGCTGCCGGCGCTCTGCCTCGGGGACGCCTCTCTGATCTGAGGTGCCGGCAAGGGACGCTCAGCCGCGGGTGTACTCGCAGCCGAGTTCACCCACCTCTGCAGTTCCAGGGAAGAGGGCTAGGGGGACGGCCGGTGTCCCCGGAGCAGGGCTGGGGCCGCGGTGAGCTCAGCTGCGCTTCCCCGGCACAGCCCAGCCGGGCTGATGCAACCCCGCGCAACCGCCCGCGCGTGTTTCAGTCGGTGCTGCGGGATGGGCCGGGGGCTGGCGGGATAACCGGGGTAGGCGGGGAGCTCACCTGCGCGCACAGTGCCGCTCAGCCCGGCTGCTATCACACAGGATGAGCCCAGCGAGTGGGAGAAGACAGAGCTGGACCAGACGCAGGTGGAGCAGCGGATCAAGGAGTACAACAGCCAGATCAACAGCAACCTTTTCATGAGCCTGGTACGGGGCTGGCGCAGGGCCGGGCGGGGAAGGCGTGATGCCTTGCCCAGTCCCCACTAACCCCCCCCACTCGTGTCTCGCAGAACAAGGACGGCTCCTACACCGGCTTCATCAAGGTGCAGCTGAAGCTGGTGCGCCCCGTCTCGGTACCGGCCACCAAGAAGGGCCCCGCCCTGCAGGCGGGGCGGCCGCACACCCAGGGCGTGAAGCGCCGCACGTCCTTCTACCTGCCCAAGGGCACCGTGAAGCACCTGCACATCCTGTCACACACCCGCGCCAGCGAGGTCATCGACGCCCTCCTCCGCAAGTTCACCGTCGTCGACAACCCCCGCAAGTTTGCCCTCTTCGAGCGGTCTGAGAAAGATGAGCAAGGTAGTGCCCGTGACAAGAAAGGTGGCCCTGTCCCCACAGCGGTGGCTGTGTCCCCACAGTGGCAGTTTCCCCTGTGGCGACAGTGTCCCCAGAATGATGGTGTCTCTCGTGGTGGCAGTATCCCCATGGCAGTGGTGTTCCCATAGTGGTGGTGTTCTCCATGGGTGCAGTATCATGGCAGCAGTGTCCTCCCTGACAGTGGTGTCCCCATAGTGGCAGCTTTCCCTGGGTAGCAGCATCCCTGTAGCAGTGGTATCCCTGCTTTGGTGGCAGTGTCCTGTGTCACCATGGGCATGTTCTCTCATGTCAGTAGTTTACTCTGTGGTGATGTCCCTGTGGTGGAAGCATCCTCATGGTGGCAGCATCCCTGCAGCAATGTTATCCCCCCTTTGGTGGCAGTGTCCCTTGTCACCATGGGTGTGTCCCCTGCGGCATCAGAGTCTGCCGTGGAAGTGGTGTCTGCTGTGAAAGGGCTGTCCCCCGTGGCAGTGGTGTCCCCTGTGAGGGTTATGTCCCCGTGGTGGCACTGTCCCCTGGCACTGTCCCCTCTGTGACCCGTGGCCACCCTTGCAGTGTACCTGCGGAAGCTGGGTGACGACGAGCAGCCCCTGCGGCTGCGGCTGCTGGCTGGCCCCAGTGAGAAGGTGCTGAGCTTCGTCCTGAAGGAGAACGAGACCGGGGAGGTGAACGTGAGTGCGGGGGTACAGGGAGGGGGGCTGGCACCCGCACTCCTGGGGAGAGGCGGCCGCGGGGGGGGACGCGGCAGGTCCATGTCGCGATGGGAGCCCCTGTGCCCGCAGTGGGACGCCTTCACGCTGCCGGAGCTGCACAACTTCCTGCGCATCCTGCAGCGGGAGGAGGAGGAGCACGTGCGGCGGCTGCGGCACCGCTACGCCCGATGCCGCCAGAAGATGCAGGAGGCGCTGGCCACACGCACGCCGGGGTGACCGCGACACCCGCGCCCGAGGCCAGCCAGTGCACCGGGGCTCTCGTCCGCCGGCGGGTGGGGGCACCGGGGAGGGGGGTGGCACGGGGCACCGCGGACCCACCGGGCCGTCACAGCCCCCATGGGGCCGGCCCAGAGAGTGGGAGTGCCTGGGGGGAGCGAGTGTCACCCGGGAGTGGGTGAACGCGAGTGTCCCCTGGGGATTTGAATGTCTCCAGGGAAGTGGGTGTCCTGAAGGGAGCGAGTGTCCCCCGGGGAGTGTGTGTCCCCAAAGGAGTGGGTGTTCTGGAGGGAGCAAGTGTCCCCCGGGGAGTGTGTGTTCCCAAAGGAGTGGGTGTTCTGGAGGGAGCAAGTGTCCCCCGGGGAGTGTGTGTCCCCAAAGCAGTGGGTGTTCTGGAGGAGCAAGTGTCCCCCGGGGAGTGGGTATCCCCAGGGGAGTGAGTGGGTGTCCAGGGGGAGCAAGTATCACCTAAGCGTGTGTGTCTCCAGGGGAGTGGGTGTTCGGGGGGAAGCAAGTGTCCCTGGATGAGTGATTGTCCCTGTGGGGAAGCAGGGCATCGAGCACCAATAAAGACATCTTGGTGACGAGGTCTGGCCTGCGGTGTGTCTTTGGCTGGGCGGGAAGGGACGGGACGCGGAGCCACCCGCGCTGCCAGCGGGCCGCGGGTCCCCGCACGTGGTTCGGGGGAGCAGCGGCAGCGGCGGGACTCGAACCCGGGGGCACCGGGGCGGGAAGGAGGGCGCGCCCGCGCCGCCGTCACGTGTGGCGGGCGGCGGAAGTGGCGCAGCGGCGGCGCAGGCGGCGCTCGGTCGGTGTCGCCGGGCGGCTCCGGGCCGGCCCTGTCCCTTCCCTTCCCGCCCCCCCCCCGGCCCCGCTCCCGCCGCCGCCGCCCCCGCCATGGGCGCCAGCGGCTCCAAGTCGCGGGGGCTGTGGCCCTTCGCCTCACCGGCGGCGGGCGGCGGCGGCCCCGAGGGCCCCGGCGGGCAGCAGGCCCTGGCCCGGGCGCGGGCCGCGCGCGCCGCCACCCCCTTCGTGTTCACTCGTCGCGGGTGAGAATGGGGAAGAGGGGGGCGTGGGGAGAATGGGGCAGAGGGGGACGCGGGGAGGCTGCTGCGGGGCGGGGGCCTCTGCTGCTGGGCCGGGAGGGACCGTCGGGACGGCGGGGGGTGGTCTGTGCAGCCCCTCAGGGCTGGGGAGGCTCGGCCTGCCCAGACCCCGACCTGCCCCAGCCCTAGGCCCGACTCTCAACCAGCCGCCTCCCTTCTCCTCCCGGCAGCTCCATGTACTACGATGAGGACGGGGATCTTGCTCACGAGTTCTACGAGGAGACAATCGTCACCAAGAACGGGAGGAAGCGCGCCAAGCTGAAGAGGATCCACAAGAACCTGATACCTCAGGTGGGGTGTGGGGAAGGGTGGGGGGCAGCGAGGGTAAAGCGCCACGGTGACAGCTGAAGTCCTGGCTTTGCAAAAGGCTTTTCCCTCGGAGGATCTTGGGAAGGTGGAGGCTTTCTCCTCCCCCCGGTTTCTGCCTCAGAGCCATGGCTCCTGTATGTCCTGGCTCACACCCATGTCACCTGGTGAGGCTGTGATAGGAGAGGGAGGGTTGATGGCACCCTTCAGCTGCCCTTTTTGGAGAGAAGCGGTGCCTGAGCCTTTTAGAGCTGCCAGGCTTGGGGGGGATAGCTCAGCCTGCTGTGTGCTGTGGGGCACAGAGTGCCAGGCAGCCCTGCATGGCCACGCTGTCTCGTTGCCAAGCACCTTCCAGGAGGTGTGGGATGCTATGCTGGCTCAGCCCATGTCATGTCACTGCAGAGGGCCAGGCCGTGCCTTGGGGAGCAGCAGCCAAAGCCCACCACCCACTGACATGAGTGGGCACATCCCCCCCAGCTGCTCAGTAGTGATGGCAGCTTCGTGTTTTGCACCTCAGTGCAAAAGTCTCCTCTTAAAATAAGCAACTGGTGTGATGCTGGGCAGGGACTGGGACACCAATAGAGGGTCGTGGTTCGGGGGTAGGATAGCCTGTGTGTGGGGAAGCTTTCGGGGGCATAAATGGAGAAAAAGGTAGATCAAACCAGGGCTGGAGAGAGACATTCTGTAGGAGTCTTTCCTAAGTAAGCAGAAAGGTACGGCGGCTCTAGCAAGCCTTGGGACGAGCTGTCAGTGTGCTCTTAGGGGAGGCAGCCCCACAACAGGATGGGACTCCTCTGAGCACTGCCCTGGCAGTTGTGGAGGGAAGGATTTGGTGCTGCTTCCTGGACTGACATTGTTGCAGAGGCAGTCTTGGGCTGTGGGACTGACTTCTCGTTGATCTGGGTTGAAACTCGTGCAGTTGCAAAGCTTGTCTGAGCCAAAGAGAGCAGATACCATCACTGAAGAGCCCTTTGCTAGCCCAGGCTTTGCTCTGGCTCTGTGGGTGCAGGCCCAGCCCTGAGCTCCTTCCCCCCCTTCTGCCTCCAGCCCCCACCTGCCAGTGGCTCCTCCTGGTGCTGTAACAGGAGAAGGCTTGGACGGGCCGTGGGAACGGTGCCTGTGGCTGGTGTGGAGGGAGCGTTCATTCAGCAGCCTCCCCTCCCCTCTGCACAGAAAGCTGCTTTTCTTGTGTGCCAGCTGCCCCGGCTGCGTTCCCTCAGAGAGCTCTTTTCATTCCTTTAAATCCCGTGAATGGAAGGTGCCGGATGAAAAGCCCGGACGGCCGATATCTGCCAGTCACGCACCAGCTGCTGCACGGGCAGTGCCTGGCAGAGCAGCTCCCTCCTTGCTCGCCCTGCCATGTGTGGCAGCCAGCCATGCTGCCCTGGGCTCTCCAGGGACAAGTTCGAAGGGCAGAGTGCCTGTGCTCTGCCTGCTGCTCTTCAGGCCCTACCACGTGTCACAGCTGCTTTTTGTACCCTGGTCCCTGCGGTTCCTGGAGGGCACGGCGTCCTCTGTCCTGGGCTGACTGGCAGGGCTCAGGCGTGTCGTTTGTCAGCCCCTTTCTGATCACCACTCTGACTCTTCTTTCAGGGCATAGTGAAACTAGAGCACCCTCGCATTCACGTGGATTTCCCGGTGATCATCTGCGAGGTGTGAGTCCCAGACATCTCTGCCTGCGGGCGGGAGGCGCTGCCCCACCACCCCCAGCCTCGCCGGGCCAGGCTGCGCCACGTTCCCACCCAAGGAGGACTCCGGGCGCACGGCAGGACGGTGGCTCTCCCCTCGCTCGGTGGTGAGGCAGGACAGAGCAGGCCCCCTCACAGGAGATGGGTGACCTTGTGCAACAACTGCTTAAAAACATCCTCGCTTGAGTCAGAAGACTAAAATACCTTTTGTAGCCTATAGCCCACGTGTGATGGGTAACTGGAACTGCAAACGAGCTGCTGTGTGTGAGCTGTTAAAGGGAGAGCGAGCCCGCACTTCTCACCATAGAGAATCCCCTGCTTCTCAGGTATGCGGCCCAGGGAGGGCCAGGGCACGGTGACCCGCTGCCCGAGGCCTCTGGGGCCCGCAGGTTAGATGGCCAGTGTTGCAGCGTGTCCCTTGACATGGGTGTGAGGTGATGCTCCCCTCGATGAGTCCGTTGATGGAGGATGAACAGGGCAGGCTGAGGGGTCTTGAAGCACATCTGGCTGGCTGCTGCGCTCCTCTCGGGAAGGGGATGGAGATCAGATGCCTCTCTCTTGGACCTCAGTCTCTTCCCCCCGTGCGTTTCCTCGCTTATGCTGGTTCTCTGGGAAGGTTGGCTTTGCTGCTGCCTGTTGGAGATCTCTGCGGTCCATGGCCACTGCTGGTGGCAGCAGGGTCCCAGCTCTGCAGCAGACTTGCCTCCCCCGTTGGCACACTGGCTCCTGCTGAGCACCGTCCCTCAGCCGCTGCAGGGCCAGGCTGCCAGGCAGCGTCCTCACCCCCGCTGCTGTTTGAACGTACCTCCCTGGAGGCTGGGCCTTGACTGAGCCAAGCAGGAGAGGAATCCTCTCTCTTCCTTCCCTGTCCCCCAAAACAATCAATTGGCGTACCTGCCCCAGCTTGGAAATCTCCCTGGCGATGTGAACTGTGGTTCCTCTGGCGTCCCAGCTGGAGGCAGAGGGGAAGCTCGATGCACTTTAAAGGGGGAATTTCTACCCCGCCTTGGAAGGTCCTGCTCTTCCCTCCTCTTCCCTCCTGCACGAGGTCTTGGTGGCACTGAAAAAGCTCTCACTCCTGTGTGTTGCCAGGTGCTGGGGGAAAGGCCTGACCCCAAATGCCCCTCGCCAGCACAAGGAGCCCCTCCTCCCCGCTTGGCTGTGCCTGGACCGGGCAGGCGGAGGAGGACCGGCAGCAGGCACAGCTTTAAAGTGGGTCAGAGCCTACTCCCCACAGCAGCCGGCTCGGCTTTCCTCCTCTTTCGTTCCAGAACTTATTTACTTTCTAAGCACTTCAGACGTTTGCTACCTCGATTTTTAATTTAAGCTGCTGGCACTTGGCTGCCAGCCCCGTCAGTGTCTACGTTGGATGTATCCATCGCCGCGTCCGTTGAGAGCCGCCCGGGCGCGGGGCCACATTCCCGGCTTCGGGGAGATAACAGCGGCGTGGCTGTTGCCGTCTTCCTGTCACCACCTCTTCCCTTCACGTCCCTTCACCCGCTGTTCCCATCGACAGGAGCGAGCACGCAGGGTGAAGTGGATGTGCTGGCTGCCACCAGGCAGGAAAGTGGGAGGGCAGGGCTCGTCTACACTGTGATGCTGGGCACTTCTCTCGACATCATTTGTTCTGCTTGCTTGAAAGAGTCTTGTCTTAAAACAATCCCCCACTGAAGTGTTTCTTATTCGCACCACCTGCTCCTGAGTTTCTCCCAGGCTGGGGCTCCCTGGGCAGGGCATCCCCTCAGGCTCTGCAGGAGAGCAGGAGCTGCTTTCCCCAAGAAGAGGAGAGAAAACCATGGTTGCACTGTCTGTGCCGCCTTGCCCCGCTGCTCTCTGAGGGCACAGGAAGCTGCACGTAACCCGCTGTGGGTACTGGGGAAGGCGAAGGAGGAGTGGGGAGGGGGTCAGTGCTGTTTGCCTGTCCCAGTGGGGAGCCCCTCACAGGGCTGTCAGCCAAAAATCTGCTGGCAAGGCAGGGTTGAACACCAGGGGAGGGGGCAGAGACTGAGACCGGCTTAGCAAGGATGCTTTTGTCCTTCCTGACAGGCTGCCCACCCTTCCCCCAAGGCATTAAACATGCTTCTCCAAAAAACCACGCCTTCTCCCACCCCTCTACCCCGCTAGTGTCATGGGAGTGGCAGCGAACCTCTGCAGGCTGCCAACAAGCTGCATCCTGCCCCGTTTCTTCCCAGGCTGGTCCCCACAGCAGCCAGCCCCCAGGCCCCCTCCAGCCTTCCTGCAGCAGCAGGGCTTTGGGAGCACCTGGAGGGGTCTTAAAAATGTGAAGGTCACTGTAAATAGTATTTGTGTCCACTGTGGTGTTGGAGCAAGCAAAAAAAAAAAAAAGGAAAGTTTTCCTTTTGATTCTTTTTTTTTTTTTTTAATGATTTCTGTGTGATGTTGTGCTTTCCCGTGTGGATGTGTAGCCGTACTCACTGACACTAGGCTCCTTGCTCCTCTAGCGTGTGGGTAGGACCCATGGGTTTGGGAAATGTACACTATTTACGGTCCTTCCTCCCAGTGCATCTGTCCACTTTTGTTAAATTTCAATAAAATTATTTGTAGAGCCTGCAAGTCCAAGAGCTGTCTTACTGGGGAGGGTGGCTGTTCCCCAGGGGAGGTGGGTTTTGCCACCAGCATTTCGAGCCCCCTGTTTTTCAGGAGGTGGGTGTTTGTGCACATGTGGCTGAACTGGTGGTGAAGGACCGGTGGGTCACAGCCATTTCCTGGTGCTCCAGTTGGCACATGGCACTGGCAGGAGTTAGTGGCTTTGTCAGGCTGTGACTTTATTTGCAGCTGCCATAACATCCTTTAAATATGTAAATATAGTGTAATCTGTTAATTTCCTTGTTCGGCCCCAAAGGTTGGAGCTCAGGACCCACTTCTCCAGTATGGGGAGGCAGGTCTGGAGGTTTGAAGGCAGCCTAGCCTCAGGCTACTCTTGCCAGGGCTCCGCCTGAGCCTCGCAGGGGGTGGAGGATCCGCCTGTCCGCTCCTTCCTCGCCTGTCCTGCCAAATCAGTGTCTCATTAATCACGGGGGCCTGACGACTTCCAGGCCTTGTGCCGGCAAGCCTCCTGTCCCCCGAGCGCTGCCGGCTGTCCGTGGGACGAGTGTGATCTCACTTTGTACCCTGTGTCCTGTCCCTGACAGCCCTACAAATGTTTTCCTGTGGCCACCGTCACCTCTCATCATTTCCTCTGCACAAGCCGGCTCGGAAATGAGCCGCTGACGAGAGTTGCAATGAGTGAGTGGTCAGCTTGTCCTGCCAGTGCTCCGGCTGGCGGGGGGCGAGGCTGCATGACTTTAGCCTGTTGATCCATAGCAGCCCAGGAGAGATGGATGGATCATGGTGGCTGTGCAGGGTGTTATGGCTCGGTGAGGTTACTCAAGGCTGTGGATCTCTGGTTCCGTGAGCATCTCCGTGTCTGCTGGGGCCAGCCCAGCGCCCTCCTGCTGCCCGTGGGGCAGGGCCGTGCCTGGAGCCCCAGCCCAAGGGTGGAGGCAGGTGCCAATATCCCCTCCTGGCTTCCTGGCTGCTCCATC
The DNA here is from genome assembly GCA_035584735.1 of Pseudotriccus pelzelni. Taxonomy (NCBI): domain Eukaryota; kingdom Metazoa; phylum Chordata; class Aves; order Passeriformes; family Tyrannidae; genus Pseudotriccus; species Pseudotriccus pelzelni. The sequence goes on along the minus strand of JAWMRA010000023.1, from coordinate 16,108,030 downwards.
CCCAAGCTCCTTATGCACCTTGCCCCGACCTGTCTGGCACAAGCGGATGTGACTCACGCCCCGTTATCTTTATCTACACCCATGAGGGATTCCCATCCTCCCGGCTGCCTGCAAGGAGCAGCTGCCTGCTCGGCTCACCCTGGGCACTGCCCACCACTGCCGCCCTGCACCCTTCTCCTCTCTTGCACCCATCTGGGAATGACTTAAAATGATCTCATGCTCAGTAGGGTGGATGTGTCCAGCTGCCCCCTCCCAAAATCTAGAGTCTTCTGGAAGCGAGGAGGGAATCAGGGTCAGGCAGTGCGGAGCCCCAGTGATGGGACAACAGTGAGAAGCTGCGTCACATTGAGGACTTCCAGCAGTGGAAAGCTGTGACCCCTCTGGCCACCCCGCTGCCGGGGGGGCTGGGTACCTTCACACGAGGAGGGTGGAAAATTTTAGGCGTTTCTGCTGCTGGCGCAGGGAGCCTGTTTACTGCCCAGAGGGGAAGGGCAGCGCCTGCAGCGCTGGGACTGCTTGGCTCCCCACAATCTCTCCCAAGTGTTTTGGCAGCCAACGCCCGGCCAGTGGCCGACCTTCCCTGCCCCTCTCTCAGCCACTGCCTGGTGTTGCCCGCAGGCTGGGCCGAGCTGTGGCATACAGCCTGGATTCGGAGTGGCTGGCCTGGATGCAGCGCCCATCCCTGGCAGTACTGTCACCCTCTTGGTGGGAGCTTCACCACAAAAGCTGGCATCCGAGGGGTGTCACTAACTGGAGCCATCTGCGGGTGCCTGCGGACAGGGCTCGGCACTGGCAGCACCAGGGGCTGACACCGAACAATGCTGGGCTTGGCGCTCCCGCCCGATCCCTGAGGAGCTGGCGGGCGGCTGGGGAATGTTTCCGCAGATTCAGCCCCGCTTCCTTCCCCCGTCAGCCCCGGCACACCCTCGCTCTCCAGTGCTTCCTCTGCGGGGCACCCTGATGGCCCCCAGCCTGCTGGGGCCAGCCCTGGCCAGAGCAGGCAGAGGACAGGCAGGACACAGGGACTGCCACATGGCTGGTGCCTGAGCCCTGCCTGTCCTGCTGCCCATCTTGAGGGACCTTCTGGAGCCTCAGCAGTGCCCCAGGAAGGAAGGTCTCCCAGCTCTGCTGCTCCCATGGCCCCCTTTGTCCCTGCTGGGCAGGAAACCCACGGGGTCGTGGCTGAGTCAGCAGCACCGATTGCCCCAGCCCTGAACAGGATGTCCTGTCCAGCACGGCACCGCCCCAGGGTCACCACTGTCCTGGGGACACTGCTGTTGTGGGGACACCACTGCTCTGGGGACACCACTGTTGTGGGGACACTGCTGCCTTGGGGACACCACTATTCTGAGGTCTCCCCACTTCCTTGGGGACACCAGCATTCTGGGGTTGCCACCACTTCGGAGTCACCACCATCCTAAGATCACCACCATTTTGGGGACAACATGATCCCGGTACAGCATCCTGGGGTCGCCACCATTCTGGAGTCAGCACTTTGCGGTGATGTTGATCCTGGGAACACCACCACCCTAGGGTCACCACCATTCTGGGGTCACCACTGTTTTGGGGACATCACGATCCCGCGGTCATCACCACCGTGGGACACCACAGTCCTGGTGTTATCACCGTTCCGGGGTCACCACCGTTTTGGAGTGACCATGATTCCAAGGTTACCACCACCCTAGGGACATGATGCTGGGGGTCACCGGTGTTCTGGGGTCACTATAGACCCGGGTTCACCTCTGGTTTGGGGTTTCGGGGTCATCCCAACTCCGGGTTTTGGGGTCCCCTCGCGCCCGCCCCGCGCCCCGCAGCGCCCCCTACCGGCCCCCGCCGCGGCCCCGCCCCGCCCCCTTCCGCCGCGTGTGGGGGGGCGGGTCCTCCCGGGCCATACCAAGCGCGTCGGGACCGGGGGGGGGGTGCCTCCGGTTGCCCGGTGCGGCGGCCCCGCCGAGGTGTGTGCGTGCAGCGGGGCTCCGCCGCCGGCCCTCGGCCCCCGGGGC
>JAWMRA010000023.1:16077975-16105927 GCA_035584735.1 Pseudotriccus pelzelni | reverse complement strand
GCGGCGGTCGGCGCCGCCAGCCCGGCGCGGCGCGGGAGGGGCGCGGGGGCGGGGCCGGGCGGGCGGGGGGCGGCGCCCCCGCGGGTGGTGCGCGCCGGGAGGTTTAAAAGCGGCGGCGGGGGGAGGCGGCGGCGCTGGAGCCCACGGCGGGGAATGGCCTGAGGCGCGGTGAGAGCCGCGCGGGGAGCCGAACGGGGCCGCGGGGGGCCGCGCCCCGGCGCTTTGTCTGCCGGCCGCGAACAAAGGCGGCACCGCGCCGGCACCCGCGGGAGCACCGGGGAGCGGGAACGGGAGAGGGAGCGAGCGAAGCCGCTTGGAACCGGGATTCCTGGGAGCCAGCACCCCCCCCCAGGGGGGCTCAGCTCACCTCTCTGCCGCGGGAGGGGCCTTGGGTCGGGGTCTGCCTTAGAAGGTGCGGGCAGGCCCGCCCCTGCCTGCACCCCCGCCTGCCTGCCCCGCTCCTGACCCCCATCTCCCGCCGCCCCCAGGCCCCGCCGGGCAGGATGCGCGGGGGCTGCGCGGCGGCGGCGGCGGTGCCCTGGCTGGCCCTGCTGGCCCTGGCCCGGCAGCCTCCCGAGAAGCCGTCGGCCACCCCCCATGTCACCCGCCGCCCCTTCCTGGTGGCCTGGAACGTGCCCACCCAGGACTGCAAGCCCCGCTTCCAGGTGGAGTTTGACTTCAGCATCTTCGATCTGGACGCCTCCCCCAACGAGGGCTTCGTGCGGCAGGACCTCACCATCTTCTACAAGGAGCGTCTGGGGCTCTACCCCTACTACACTCGCCAGGGCGTGCCCATCAATGGTGGTGTGCCCCAAAAGGGCAACCTGCTGGAGCACCTGGCCCGCCTTAAGGGAGGCATCACCAAGTACATCCAGTCACCCACCAGGGAAGGGCTGGCCGTCATTGACTGGGAGGAGTGGCGGCCTGTCTGGGCTCGCAACTGGAAGCCCAAGGACATCTACCGGGAGGTGTCACAGAGTCTGGTGCTCGAGCGTAACCGAAACTGGACCCGTGAGATGGTGAACAAGCAGGCAGTGTTCGAGTTTGAGTCAGCTGCCCAGGAGTTCATGGTGAGGACCCTGCGCAAGGCCAAGAGCATCCGACCGAAGCAGCTCTGGGGGTTCTACCTGTTCCCTGATTGCTACAACCACGACTACAGCAAGAACAAGGAAAGCTACACCGGGCAGTGCCCGGATGTGGAGAAGACCCGCAATGACCAGCTGGTGTGGCTCTGGAAGGAGAGCACGGCGCTCTACCCCTCCATCTACCTCGACCCACTCCTGGACTCCACTCCCAACATCCGCAAGTTCGTGCGGGCACGGGTGATGGAGGCCATACGCATCTCCCAGCAGCACCATGACAACTACTCCCTGCCCGTCTTCGTCTACACCCGGCCCACCTACATGCGCAAGCTGAATGTGCTCAGCCAGGTAGGGCTGCACTACAGGGACATCTTTATCCTAAGCCTTAGGCAACTGGACTTTGGGGTCAGCTGAGGTGGTTCTGCTGCCAGTGGTCCATCTTGCTGCCCTGGAGCAGAGTGGCTCTGGAGACTGGTGTCTGCCCTCATGGTACTACCGTGTGGGGTGGGGAGCAGCACCCTTTGGCATGTGGCTGTCCCCAGGGAGCTTGAGGGGTGCTCAGCCCTGGTTCCTTCCCTTGAAGGGGTATCAGCATGGGAGAACCCCCCAGCTCAGCCCCTCTGTGACTGGATGATGGGATGCCACAAACTGCTTCCTTCAGGTGTGGGGTGTCTGTCAGCAGGACTGGCACCAATGGTCACCATTGCCAGGGAAGTGCCTGGGAGGTACTGCAAGACACACAGGTCCTGGCAGCCGGGACCCTGGGGTATGTGAGCCCACAGCCCCTGTGCTGTGCTGGCTTAACCCCTGATAAGGAGGGCAGTGGTGGGAAGTCTTGTCCCCAAGGATCGGGGACAGTCTCCTCTCCCTGTGGCTCAAAGCAGGGGTTGAATCTTGCCTCCCCGGCCCTGCAGTGGACACTTTGGAGCACACTGTGCTGGGAGTGCGGGTGCTGTGTGGGGTCTGTGGGCACTAACCAGGCTCTGTCCCCACAGCTGGACCTGATCTCCACCGTTGGAGAGAGCGCAGCACTGGGTGCAGCCGGGGCCATTTTCTGGGGTGATGCGGATGACACCAAAAACCGGGTAGGTTTGGGGTCTGCATGGGAGGTGGATGATGGGTGAAAGGCTCACCTGCCCCCAGAGGAGGAGGACCAGTGGCTGAGCTGTCCTCTCCTTCTGAGATGCTTCTTTCCCTGGGTCACACCAACATGCCCATGGTGCTCCCTTTCCCCTAGGAGTTGTGTCAGACTTTGAAGAACTACCTGGAGGGAGACCTGGGACGCTACATCGTGAATGTCTCGACAGCAGCAGAGCTCTGCAGCAAAACACTGTGCCAGGGCCAGGGGCGCTGCCTGCGCCAGGACAGCATGGCCGACGTCTTCCTCCACCTCAACTCCACCAACTTCCAGCTGCGGCGCCGGGATGCAGACCACCCCCAGCACCCCTTCTTCTGGGTTGAGGGCCAGCTGTCCCCTGCTGACATCCTTTTCCTACGGACCCACTTTCACTGCCACTGCTACCAGGGCTGGCAGGGCAGTAGCTGTCAGACACCCACTGGCCTCGGCAATGATGCCCCCAGGCTCCTGGCACCACTGGGACTTGGGGTGCTATTGCTGCTTGCAAGCTGGTGCTAACACCCCTGGACTGAGCTGCCCCTTTCTGTGGTGTAGGGGCCTATTTAAGACTATCACTAGCTTGCCTGGGAGGCAGCTTGTTACGGGGGCTGCCTCTCACTGTGAGGGGCAGAGCTGTGTTGCCCCATCTCTGCCCTCCCTGCTGCAATGGGGATGGAGAGAGGAGGGGGGCCCCTCTCCTGTTGTAAGGAGAGGGATGGGGGCAAGTGGGACATGGGGGTGGGGAATGGGTTCTGAGTGGTGCTGAGCCCCTGTGTGCTGCCCCACACTCAAGTGCTTTACCTCGAATAAAGCTGGTCAGAGGGAGAGGTATGGGCTGATTTGGGGCGAGGGGGAGGCCACGAGTCGCCCAACTCCCAGACATGGCCACCGTGGGGTGGGAGCGCTGGGAGGTGGGTGTGAAGCTCGGGAGGGGCACTGCGGGGTTGGGATCTCTCCCCGTGGGGCCGGAGCCGCTCGGGGAAGGCGCTCCGAGGGTGGGAGCTCCCGGCATGGAGCCGGAGCGGCGTGGGTAGCCACGGTCGGGCCACCCACGTGGAGCCGCGCTAGCCCCGCCCCGGCCGGGCTCCTCCTCCCTGCTCGCCGTGCCCCCGGCTCCTCTCAGGGATTCCGCGCCTGGACCCGCCCTCAATCCCGGGACACGCCCCCTGGGCGCGGGCAGCGTGGGGAATGCGCGACGGGAACGTCTTGGGAGCGGGATGCTCGTGGGGACACCCCTGTTCCCCGAGTGTCGCTGAGCTCCGCTGCCAGCTGAGTGTCCCCCAGCGGTGCCCCCGCGTGGCTCCTGTGTCCCCGTGCCACCGTGTGCCCGTGCAGCCGCTCCGGGCACTGCTCTGTTCTTTGCGGTGCCCGTGGGCACGGCCCGGCCCCGCGTGGCACAGCCGCCTTCCTGCCCACACCTCTCGGCTGCTGTGCCTCTCTTGTGGCTGCTGTCCTGTGCTGTGAGTGTCCCCAGGCCGTGCCCTCCTGCGCCACGTCGGGCTGGGTCCTGCCGGGTCCTGCGCGATGCCGTGGGCTTCTTCCCAGCTGTGCCCTCCTCCTGCCAGCTCATGGCCGTCGCTCTCCGCTTCCCCAGCGGCGCCCGCCAGGCTCAGCCCACGTCCATCACCGTGACTTTCCTTCCTCCCTCCCCCCGCGCTCCGCGTCCGTGTCTGTTTGTCTTTCCAGCCCACTCATCGCCGGCCAGTCATGGGGTGTTGACTCTGCGCATTCCTTCCCAGCCGAGCCCGCCGCCGCCGGTCACTAAACGGGGCTGACACACGCTGCTGTCCCCACTCCGGGGCCGCTCTGCTGGGCTCCAGCTGCTGATAACTTCGGGGACTTCGAGGAGGGGGGACTGGTGACCCTGGGTTGCTGGCACCGCTTGGGAACGGAGGTGTGGATTGACGCCGGTCCCAGCCTGGGGATAAAAGCATCAGCGTTTGCCTAGGTCTCAGCTCTCCCCAGGCAGCTCCGGGACCCTGATCCCACCAGCACCATGGAATTGATGTGGTCCTGCTGGATCCTCCTGCTGCTCCTGCCTGCCCTGGCCCACACTGGGGGGCCTGGCCCTGTCCTCATCAACCGCCCCTTCGTCACGGTCTGGAACATCCCCACGGAACGCTGTGCCGAGAAGTACAATGTCACCCTCAGCCTGGAGGTCTTCGATGTGTTGGCCAATGACCAGCAGTCCTTCATCGGGCAGGACATCACCCTCTTCTACAGCGACAAGCTGGGTCTCCTCCCCTACTACACATCTGAGGGGGTGCCAGTGAACGGGGGGCTCCCCCAAAATGCCAGCCTGGAGGCTCACCTCCAGCAGGCCACCCAGGACATCAAGGTGACCCTGCCCAGCCCTGCCTACAGTGGGCTGGCTGTCATCGACTGGGAGAAGTGGCGCCCGCTGTGGATCCGCAACTGGGACTCTATGAAGATCTACCAGGAGAAGTCAGAGCAGCTGGTGCAGCAGCAGCACCCACAGTGGCCCCCTAAGGAGGTGGAGGAGGTGGCCAAGCAGCAGTTTGAGGAGAGCACCCGCAATTTCATGAACAAGACCCTGTGGCTGGGCGAGAATCTCCGTTCCAACGCCTACTGGGGTTTCTATGGTTTCCCCGACTGCTACAACAACCACTTCGACAGCCTGCCCTACAATGGGACGTGCCCAGAGGTGGAGCGGCAGAGGAACAGGAATCTTTCCTGGCTCTGGAAGAGCAGCCGGGCACTCTATCCCAGTATCTACCTGCCTCTCTCCCTCAATGGCACCAACAAGGTGCTCCCCTATGTCCGACACCGCGTGGCCGAGGCTTTTGCCGTCCAGCGTGGTGTCCTTGACAGTGGCATCCCTGTCCTGCCCTACTCCCAGATTTCCTTCGAGCTCACTGTTGACTTCCTTTCCCAGGTGATGGGGATGTGGGGATACTGGACACTGCTTGGGCTGATGGGTTGGCACTGGGAGTCTTTAGCTCTGCTGGGGCTGTGCGGGGGCTTTGGACACCGCTGACTTCTCCTCTCCGCTTGGGTGCAGGAGGACCTGATGAACACCATTGGGGAGAGCGCAGCTCAGGGTGCTGCTGGCATCATCCTCTGGGGCAACCTCGACTACAGCGCCTCCAAGGTGAGTGCAGAGGGTGGCACCACATCCCTGCCACCGGGGACCCCCAGTTCCTCAGCTGTGCAGGGCTGTGACACCACATGCCATTGCAGGAGATGTGCCTGAGACTGAAGGACTACGTGGAGGGGCCCCTGGGCCACTACATCGTCAATGTGACGGCCAGCGCTGATCTGTGCAGCCAGAGCCTGTGCTCCGGCCACGGGCGCTGTGTGCGCCAGGAGAACAAGCAGGGCTTCCTCCACCTCGACCCCTTCCGCTTCACCATCGACCTGCACGCTGGCAAGCCCTGGCTGGTGTCTCAGAGCCTGGAGTCTGGTGATGTCTCCCAGCTGGAAAAGGAGTTCAGCTGCCAGTGCTATGACGAGTGGCAGGGACCCCGCTGTGACACCCAGGACTTCTCCAAGTGACCCAGCCCAGGAACACCAGGTTGGACAGGGTGACCTTACCTTGTGCCCCAGCACTCTCACCATGGGGTTGGGAACCTGGCTGTGGGGCTGTTAATAAAACCAGAAAGCACGCACAAGCGTCTTCTTGTCTTCTGCTGCAACCTGTTTCGGGGTAGGAGGGTCTCCCAGCAACACCAGTGGTGCCTTGTGATGCTGCCAGGGGCTGCACTTCGGGATGGGGATTTGAGGGTGTAATACCTCAGAGAAACCACAAGGAAAAAAAGAAGAAAATTTATGGCAAAAGACATAAGAAAGGAGATGACAGGGCAAGAGAATGAGAAATGGGGAGTGGCCAGAGACTGGAGGTGATGGGAGTGAAAAGATGTGCCTGTGGGGCTGCAGCTGGGGAAGTGCGTTCTCCAACCCCTCATCGGGCACAGAGGACTGGAGTGCAACCAGTGCTCCACTTTGATTTTCCCCTGGATTGCCATATGCAAACCAGTTCAGCCCTCAAATGATATGCAAACCCACCCATTTCTGTAACCCAGGCCGCTGACTCAGCCATACCTATTTTAAAGCAGTTGGGAAAAGGCATGAAACACCGATTCCCCAGTCCAGCTGAGATAAAGATGTTGGCATCTCCATCTGGATGTTCAGCTTGGGATGGGGGAATCACATACTCAGTTCTCTGTTCCTAGGCCATAATTCAGGTAAGCTCTCTCTGTGCTGTGTCTGTGCTGAATAGCACTCTGTGTTTACTGTTTCCAAACATTCAAAATGTTCTATCCAGGGCACAAATTTCTTTCAAAAAGCAGTTACTAACACCAATGCCCTGTCTAGAAGAACTTGGGTTGTAAACACCCCCATCACTCATATGGACCCTGACAGTGATAACCAATGATTTCTGCAGACTTACCATAGCCAACCAATTCATTTGTTATTATTACCTTGAGGAGTATCTGAGAATATATCACTGGAGACATAAACAGACCTTTGGATCCCCCAATCACATCTTTCAGAAATGTGCACTGGATTATTGCCAAGCTCTTTGCCAAGATGGGGGCCCCTGAAAAAAATTAGTCATAATTGGATTTTGGCCAAGAATTAATTGTTTTATCTAATTCTTATAGAGATAGCTTGGTAAATGCTGGGTGTAAATGTTGGAAACAATATTATCTTAGGTTGTTGGTTTTTTTTGTGGAATGTGATTTAACTTAATGAACACTCAAACACGCTCCTCCCAAGTTACAGGGAATCTGATATTTGCCCTCTATTAAATGCTGAAATTGAAAGCAAAGTTCACCTTGCTGTTCACACAAAGAAAATTACCATGATTTTCAAGTCCTCTTTATGCCTAGAAGGGATCAGAACTGTGTGCCTGTAATTTCAAGTAATTTAATATGTTTTAAGTGTTCAGGTACTGAATATTTGGTGCATACTTTGGGGCTGGTTTGGGGTTCTCCTGGGCACAGTATTATCTCAATTCATTAACTGAGCTAAGCATTGAGGTGGGCATGAGGAAAGAGACATTTCAGAAGCCACAGGAGCCCTGCAGAAACCCTGTCTCTAGGTGTGGGTTTGCATCTTGCCTTAAAGAAAAGCCAGGCAGGAAACTCGGGCCAGCTCTTTCTCTTGCTGTTTAAATAATGCAAGCCTGGGCATGAATGCAGTTTGTCATTTTCAAATAATAGTTTTAAATGTGTAAGAGGATTTGTTTTATTCATCCTACTTATTGTAGCTGTTCCTCTGTCCTTGCCTCTTACAGCATATCTAAAGACACCGGAGACACTGGATTTCATGTAATCCAGCTTGTCTTGCTCCGGACTCCGAGGAAAAGAGACTAGAAAGACACTGCACATGGTGCCAGCAGGCAACTTAGAAGCACTGAACATCTGCTGGGTTGTTTTTCTTCCAGGTCTGAGAACCACACTACGCCTTGTACACATGTAGTGCTCTGCAAATCCACGGCAGCGCCGGAGCGAGCCCACGCACGACGGGAGTGTGCTGGAGGGGAGCCAGCAGCAACCCACAGGCCTTTGTGTGGTTCACATTTCTGGTTGCTCCACGTCTCTCGGGTGGGATATGCTTATGGTGCTGCCATGGTAGCTCCTGTTTTCTGTGCTCAGGATGAGTGAGAAACCTGTTGTGTGCAGAGCTCGCTCGTCCACTGTGTTACAGGGTTCACACTAAATTGATTTCTAGGCTTTTTCCATGTGCTGCTTCAGAAACTAAGGGAAATCTGTCACTTAAAAACTGTCCTTACATTGCCTAGTTTTTCATTTCAATAACTGATTTTTTTTTTTGTCTAGGTTGCCTAAGCCACGTGTCTCTAGAAATAATTTATCCAAAGTACTAATCATGGTTTACTATTCCAAACAGAGAGAACTGGACTGCTGATTGCTCTGAAGGATTATTTTGCTATCTAGAATGAAGATGCTCATAGTAAGAAACCTTTAAATGCTTTGAGATGACTAGGACATAGCCTACACCTTACCCTTTAGCTACTTTAGACTACTTTAAGTCTTGCACAAAACAGATGGAAGAAAGCCCTCCCAAAAAATCCACAGGCTTTTCAGATACAAGCAGGAAATTAGAGGCCTATTAACAAGCTAACAAGAAAAGTTCTCATCGGCCTTATTCCTTGACTAAAAACCTCAAAATCAATATAGACAGAGAAATTTTCCATGTTGTTAGAAGTCGGTTTAGTCAGACACTGAGATATTGTTTACAACTTTGTCGTGCAATAACAGCCCGCACCTGTGGTTACATGACCAAGGGGGTGACCATATTTTGAGACCTCAGGAGTTGCTTTAGGACCCCACTAGTTATAATTTGCTGTTGCACTTAACTTCATCCAAAGCTTTGGACAGATGCCATAAACCAGAATCAGGTACATGCCAATAGTGCTGAGGGCATGCACAAGGCTTCACTGCTTTCCTGTTAACACTTTAACTAAAGCCTGCCACTTTTTTCCCACATGCAACATCAAAGCTCTATTCTGATTACTGTTTTAAAAGTGAAATATTCATCTCCTACAGAAATAATTTCCACAGCTTGAATGTAAGACCCTGTATCCCAAACCCCCCCTCAGTGTCAGCTTCGCTCCCTCAGAGCAGCGCTGACTTGAACACAAGACCTTTGAGCTACCGGTTACCTAAAATGAAAGTGGATCTTTCTTACAGTCTCTTTGTATTTGTGTTTTGTGTTTGAAAATTACCCACTCCTTACCTTTTCCCTTGGTTGTGTATTTCTAGAAAAGATCTGAAAATATCTAAAAAACCCCCAGTTTTCAGAAAGATCTAAGGTGTTCTTCAGAGGCTGTTGCCCTGGACCTGACATTCCTCATTTCCGAGCACTAGCAGGGATATCAGCCTTCATTCCTCTGATTCAACAGATTGCAATTTCAGAAGTTCCTTGGAAAAAAATGTAAGCCCTGGAGCACGGATCGTGGGCCCTCAGCAAGTGTTTAAACATTCAGCACAAACAGCAGACTTTGCTTTAGGTTATATAAACAAAAATGCGTTTAGGAACTTGTCCTACTTTGTTCCATAATTTTTTTAATCTGCCAGTGCTGGGGCTGGGCACCAGAACAGGACTTCCACCACAAAAATGTGGGCGCAGCAACAGCAGCAGCTCCTTTCTCGCGAGTGCTTCAGACCTGCCAGAGGCAGGGCTGATATGTGGGATGCAAGGGCTTCCACGTTTTCTGTCCAGGAAATGTGTAGTTTTGTGTTTTTCACTGCCGTGGGGACAGCCAGGGCCAGAACACTTGTGCTGTTTGCAGCGTCTCTGCTGCTCTGATTTGGCACTAACTCCTCTCCTAGTTATTTTCCACCCTGAGGTTTTAAAAACAGGCTAATCAGTGTCCAGTGCTGGCATTAGTAAGTCAGCAGGAGTGTTATCAACAGCCCAAGGAGGGTCAGAGTCAGGCCTTGTGAGCGATTTCAGTGAAGCCATTCACTCGCGCTCTATGAAACACCTTGCAAACTCATTTTCTTCCAGGGACACGCTAAGCACAAACCCACACAGTGCTCCAAACCCTGCTCTAATCTGCTGGTGCAGACTTAAAGGAAATAGTATAGCAAAACATTTTATGTGAACTGTCCTGCATTTGATTGCAACCTCTCAGGAGGAAAAGTGTGCTTTGACGGGTTACTGGTGCTGTTTCCAAATTAAGGCACAAATAGTTGTAATCCTCTGGGCAGAGTTTGAGGTTAGTTTCAGCAAAACCAGACCAAGCTGGAATTGAAGCAGAGGGGGAAAAAAACCAAAACTTGGAGACTGAACCTGCCCTCAGTGCAAAGCATGTATTCTTAATTATCTTATTTGTTTTAATACACACCAGCTGATACCTGGTTGCAGCAGATACCAGCTGAGATAACAGGGAGCTCAATATTTAAGGCCTGGCTTTCCTCACCATAGCAACAAATGTGCAAAGAGAATAAGAGGACACGGATAACTTGCAGCATCCAGCACAGCAAGGGCAGTGTTGGTGGAAGACTGACTTCTACCAGGCTATATTATATACTGTCACGGTGCATGATGCAGAACCACAGTGGACGTCTGAACAGAGGAATCCAACATACCCTGGGGAATGTGTGGTGTGTAAAGTTTCAGCAGACTATACACAGAGGTAGGTGTTTGCTTTCTGGACTTCAGGGCAGCTGGGAAAAGGGGTGGTCTGTGTTTAATCTCATTCTCCTTTTATAAAACAGTGGAGGTGGTGACTCTTGAATGTGGGTCTGCTCTCCTTGGCTGCATGAACCATATCTTGGAGCACAAGTGACTCTTCCTAGTCAATGGCCTAAAACAGAAGAGCCTCCCAGGGGTACCCCTTTCACTCAACATCTCTGCCACCCTATCAAAATTAGACAGAACAGATTTTCTGTCAGAAATCCATGCTGCACGCTTACAAACACCTAGGTTGCCTTCTATTTCCTGGGTTGTTCAGTTTGCTCTGACAATCTGCTCGTAGATTTTGTTGAATCAGTGATTACATTCAAATTAAATGAAGTAATTTGAAAAGCTGTCATCAGTGCCCCATCAGTGTATCAAACCATGTGAGCCCAAGAACTGCCACCAAAATCCATTCAGAGCTAATCTTCAGGATGTTGGTCAGAAGGGTGAGGAAACCTTTTCTGCTTCAGTTGTGGCTAGAAGGCATAGTATGAGTGCTGATTTTCTGGTGGCTACCAAAAAAAACCCCAAACCAAACCTTACTTTTGTTTTCTAAGCAAGAAAAAAGTTTTTCTACCTATGCAGCTTTATCCAGATATAGCTACCAATAACCCAGAGTAAAGACATTCATCTTTAGAATGCCCTGATCTGGGCTGTTGGTAGATAAATTGATGTCAGATGTAAAATACCAAGGCAGTTAGTTGATGCGGAATCCCCAGGTGGGATAGAAGAAATACACATCAGAGTATTCATTTCTATTATGGTCCGAGAATGCCATTTATTTCTTCTACTACAGAGACATTCGTGGAAAGAAATGCAACACCAATGCAAGCAATTTGCCAAAAAATGTGCTTAATATAATATTTATATAATCTTCTTACATGCTGCCTGTTGTGAAAGGGAGCTGTGATTAAAGATACTTTTTTTTTCTTAGTCAAAGGTTATGGAAAATCTCAGTTGGCTGGGATCAAGAAGCAGCACTTGACTACAGCTGCACATACAAAAAACGAACAGCATAAAAATAGCCCGACAAACACTCCAGCAATGCACATAACAAGATTCCCCTCTCCCAAAGGGCCTGAGAAAGGCCAGGCAAGCTCTTAGGGTCCGACCAGACTGGAGATGAGAATTCCCACCCGCAGAGATAAGGCTTCCCAAACATCCGAAGTCTCCAGTCTCGGGGTTCCTTAACATGCTCCTATTCTTCAGGACAAGGATACACCTGATTTTTTTGAGATCTTATAGTCCGGGCAGAAAAAATAGCTCAGAGAAAAGAGAAACGAGATACAGCACGAATAGCGACCACAAGGTGACTACGTGAATAACTGTATTGTATTAACTTTTGCCTGACAGTTCACCAGTTAGTTTCTGCTTTTTATCCTTCTCCTGCACACTTACAATTTGGGTTAAGATTCCAAAAATATCTTAAATAAAAACTTGTGTTATCTGGCTCAACTGACCACAATGCAGTCCTGCATTTGCCCAGTTTCCAAGAAATTTTAAAAAGGACCCAACAGCTTAAACCTTCCAATGAAGCTGAGGAATTTGACCACAACCTAGCTAAAACAGTTACAAAAATCCAATTGATTTACTTATCTGTAAGTTATTGTCATCCAGAGGTAAAAATTATTGGCTCACATTAAAGCAGGATAAATTAACCTGTGAAAATAATAGTCAGTAGGACTGGTGTCCCCAGGCAGTCCAGGCCTGCCACAGCCAAGTTCTTCTGATAAGCCTGATCAGATGCTTTTCCTTGCCAAGAAGCCAAAGGCAAGCTGTATTTTTGTGGCCTTTTCTTCAGTTCTTTGAAACCACAAAGCCACATGTAGAGCAAAAGATTTTCCATGGTCTGTAAGCGTGGAAATATTTCCTATTTAACTATTTTTGAGAAGGGCACAGGAGTAAGTTAAACATTTTCCGAGTGGATGACCCAGCTTGCTCAGGCTATCCGAGCATAAGCTAGGATCAAACATCACAGGCAGAAACTGTGAGTATTTACCTTGAATGTTCTTCTCTCCTGCTGAGTTCTCCTAAATGCAAATAAATTATCAGATTTTTTTTTTTTCCCTTCATGAATCAGTTCCTAGTTCCACTTGCCAAACTAACTAGACCTCCCCAGTTTGGACAAAATCTCAACAACCTCATCAGTGGTTGGCTGCACAGAGCTTGAGCAAAACCCAAGACTTCTAGCAATTCTATTAATACCTGTACTGGTATTTGCTTCTAAGAACACTTGAGTCCTCTGCACAGTCAGGATCCTGCAGTACAGCCCTTCTGGGAGCACGGCCGCTGCACAATGCCGAGGAAAGGCTAAGGTGTGCCTTCCCACACAAAAAGGCTGTGGAGGAGGATATACGTGGTTACCCTCCAAGACAAAAACCACCAAAAGAAAACAGAAGCCTGTTTGATCCCCGGCGAGGCTCTGCCCACCGACCCGTGCTGGGTTACAAGCAGCCTTCGCAACTGGTGCTCGGGACCTTTTGTTCTGCCAAGAGGAGTGGGAGCTTCTGGCTGATACTGAGCCACATCTCTCTGGCCAGCGGGGAGAGCGGGGGGTGTGTCACTTTGAAGCTTTTTGCCAACACCAAGCAGTAAGGAATCCTTGCAGCTGGGTGGTTTTCTTGTGTTTTCTTCATTTTTAAGGCTGAACCGCTGCAATGCCCAGCCCCCCTGAGCTCCCTTTCTGGCCCTGCCTGCTGCTTCACACCAGCTGCAAAAAACTTCTTTTTTATTTTTGCTTTTTTTAGGCGAACATGGGGATAAGATTTCACTAAGCCCGGAAACCATGACTAAAAGATGTTTCAAGGGGAGAGCGGATGAGACCAAGGGCCTCTCCCCTACCCCAGGGCTCAAAATCGCAGGTTATTTCTTTCAGAGAAACTCTCAGATGGCTCCAAGATGGAAGGAGTCAGACTGAAAACAGAGTTAACTAAAGCAAGTTCTGAGCTCTGCCACCTGTGCCAGTGACAAATGCTCTGCTCCTGAACAGCAGCAGGGACCTGGTGGCTGTGTGTACACACCACATCATCCCCCTCCTTCGCGCTGGTAACAGTGGACAGAAAAGGCCACAGTTACATAAAGTCACTTGAGCTTCTTAAGAAGATAAAGCAAATGAAGCATTAATACTTCAGATGAAATCATAGGGAGTTAATAAGGATTAAGTGTTGTCCAGGAGGTGGACACAGATGACTCCCACCTCTACGGAGCGCTGTGGCACCTCGAGAAGCTGTTGAGCTCTAGGGGTTGCGCAAGGAGCTGCCATCTTACTGTGATAGTTCCCCAAACAAAAAGAGGGTTGTTTTGTAGCATTGCATCAATAGCGAAACATTTTTTTTCCCCCATATTCACCCTTAGTTCCTAAGAAATCAGATTTCCAGGGAAGTGGTTACAACACTGGAGGAGTGGTAGGGGCTTGGTCTCTCAGCCCAATGTAACTCAACCCTCACTCTGAGTCACTGCACACACACTTGAAGGAAGTGATACTGAGCATCATACTGAACTCAGCTGCTGGGTTTCCTCATTGCAGGACGTGTAACCACCTGGGGATAAGCATGCAATACTCCCTGTTTAAAACAAAAACCCCAACAAAACAACAAACCGCCCTTTCTTTCATGGGGCTTTATTTCTATAACAATTAAGAAGTTGTACTTTGTTAACTGAAGTTTTAAAGCATGAGATGATCCCCAGGCAGAGCCAGCATTGTTACAATGCTTTATGCTACCAGCGGGGGTCTGAAACCAAGTGCCCAGACAGCAAACGTAGACTTGATATCACTTGGAGACAGCTTGGGAAGCAGGGCCGAGATGTGTAGGTAGATGAAAAGACATCCTGCCAAGATGAGAAAATTTGCATGTGAATTTTAAGCAAAACTAAAATCAAATGAAATCTCAACTCTGTTGCTTATGTCAACCATTTTCATCTTAAAGGGGAATTATTCTGATTTTTCACTAAGTGGCTTTAGACTGATGCTTCCTTAATCTTCCTTAATTTTCTGTTTGACCTTCTTTCATCTGGAGTGGTGTTTCCCCTTCCCAAAACTTGTTCGCCTATCTCTGCAGGCCAAAGGCACAGAAAGACAGACAACAACTCCCTCCTGAGCACAGTGCTGCCTTTCCAGCTCCTTACCCCAGAGCAGGACATACAGTATGATGAGATAACAGCTCCAAAGCTTCTACAGACACCTGTTTGTTCATGCCTACTTCAGATGGGCAGCCTAATGAAATTACAAAGCTGTTAGGAAAGGCAACCACAAAAATAACCTGTTCCAACCTGAGCAAAATAACACACACGCTTCAGCATCACCCCAAGGCGGGTATGAGGAACTAAAGGATTGTTGTCACCGAGCTCAGGCTGCCATCCCTGTCCTCGGGGATGCTGTACAGCAAGGGCAGGTGAAAGCTATGTCCCAAAGGGTGTCGGTGGCTTTGCACTGAGCACAGGTGCGGTCTGTAATTGCCCCGATTGGCTTCACCTGGGACCGCTTCTGCTCACTGGGACATGGATCCCAGCCCTGCCTTGTCTCTTTGTTGTACCCCGGCAGGGGCGTGTGCTCGGCTTAGGCCCGCTGGGTCAGCGCTGGGGTCACCTGTGGCTTGTTGCTGACCAAACACACTGTTGAGCCCTATCTTCTTCCCGGCCGGCCGCACTCACACCCAGGTCTGCAAAATGGCTACAGCCGCTCCACCTCCCCCGTCTACTTGGCTTTATTTATTTATTTGATTGTTTATATCGTTCGGTCTAACCGAACACAAAGCCCCGAGCAGAGAGCGGAGGCACGGCTGCGGTCCCGCCAGCGGGAGCGGCGACGGGCCGAGCACCGGGAGCCGCCTCTCCCCGGGGCCGCGGGTGCGGTGCGGGTGCGGT
Organism: Pseudotriccus pelzelni; assembly: GCA_035584735.1. Taxonomy (NCBI): domain Eukaryota; kingdom Metazoa; phylum Chordata; class Aves; order Passeriformes; family Tyrannidae; genus Pseudotriccus; species Pseudotriccus pelzelni. The sequence goes on along the minus strand of JAWMRA010000023.1, from coordinate 16,090,693 downwards.
GCGGGTGCGGGGGCTCCCGCAGCCGGTCCCCGCGCGGAGGTGCGTGAGCCTCTTGCCCGCGAGCCCGTTCCCGCATCCTCCCCGCTCCGCGGTCGCGGTGGGGAGCGGCGGGGCGGAGCGGGGGTGCCCGGCGGGGCGGGGGCTGCCCGGGGCCGGTCCCGCCGCTCCGCTCCGCTCCGCCCCGCGCGGGGCGCGCACCCCCGCGGGCAGCTCCGCGGGGCGCCGCGGGCACGACCCTCTGCCAGGACCCTCCGCCGGGCTCCCCGCGGCCGCGCTGGGCCGGTCCGTCCCGTCCCATCCCATCCCACCCCACCCTTCGCCGGAGCCGAGGCTGAGCCGCAGATGTGGGGCTGCCGCCGCCGCCGCTGCCCGCAGGGCCGGCACTGCCGAGGTAGGACCCCCCCGGGGACCCCTCTGCACGGAGCGGGGCTGGGCGCTTCTCCCCTTCCCACCCACCGGAGCCCGGCTTCCCACCCTGGCAGCCCCCAGACCCCGAGAGACCCCCGGGGCAAGACTGGAGGGGGAAGGTCGTGTTTTCTTGGAGCCCCCGGTCGGAATTTTTCCCTTCCAGCTCCACCGAGGAGTGAGGGTGCCCGGCATCTCAGAAGCTCGCGGGGTGGGAAACGGGATTTGCGGCTTCTTGCTGGAATAGCCCAAGGCGGAGCAAGGTTTGGGAGATGTGGCGTGGAAAGAGGGAATCGTAGTGTAGCAGTGGCTGTTTGCTTCCCGAGTTATTTTTGGAGATGGCTTTGCTGTGATGGATTTTTTTAACTGTCTGCGGGAAGGCGGGTTTACATCGCGCTCCTCCAAGCCTTGATGCCCTCCATTGGCTGAGGAAGGGTGTAAAACCAGTGCTTTGGCAAATAGCGATCCAACTGGTTACTACTTCTTCCCTTATTCCTAGGGGCAACACCATAAAAACATGTAATCTGCATCTTTTTTTATCTTGCTTTGTGAGATTTCTGGCTCGTTGGGGCCTTCCTTGGAAAGGGCTGGCTCTCCCTGGGGATTGAGGTCTGGCGTGTTTGTAAGGCACTTTGTGTAATATGGGATGACAGCTGCGACGCAAGTGTACCAAAACTTTTGAACGTGTGCTGCGTCGTGGTTATGCTTGGGTGTTTTTTCCCCACTCTCTAAGAAAATTCTATTACGTAGCCTGGAAGGTAAACCTGGCGCCTTCCTGAGCACTCCTGCTGCCATGGGGCGGAATGGGGAGGCAGCAGGGGGGGTGTTGTACTCGGGTCTGTTAATGGGGCTGGGGAGCCTTGGCCTGGCACCCTGAGCTCCCTGGTACCATAGAAAACTGGGTGTCCCTGGGTGCAGAGTGGCTGTGGCTCCTGCCAGGGTGAGTCAGAGGCTTGCTCTTGTTTACAGCCATCACTTTGCTTCTGCTGCCTTGTAGTAGGCAGTGCCTACTTTGTCCATGCCAGACTCCAACCCAGGGTATGGATTTCAGTGAGGTTGGTGGTTTCAAAACCCCGCAGACTAAGATGGAGGACCCTGTTTCAGCTGTGGAAATGCAGTGATGGGCCGTTGCTTACCCATGACTGAACTGTAAACCCTCCACTGTTCCTTGGGTCATTTGCACAGTGCTTGCACTGGCATCTCCCATGAGCAGGGATTTGCTCCCTGTGCCAGGGTAGCTGCTGAAATGGATCCTGCCCTCGTTCCTCCTTGTCAGCACCTCATAGCCTGGCTCATGGGACCTTTGTAGCAGGTCCCATGGTACATGTGTGGCTCTTTGGGGTGTGAGGAGGCAGGAAAAAAAATATCTTAATACTGAAGAAACTTGAAGACTCTTAAGAATTTTTAATTCTTTACAGGCATTAATTCTGAATTACATGTTTCATAGTGACAAATGTCAAGCAAAACTAGTTCCTATGAGGCAAAACCACAGTAAACTAAGTACAACTCGGAGTGATCTCTTATAGGGTCAATTGGTTTTATAGTGCCCTGCAGAGAGCTGAAGATGGGGCTGAATAAATATCCGTTGTGAGGCTCCTGGTGCTCGTCCAATGTGTTGCGGAGCAGTTTGCGAAGTTTCCAGTAAGTTTGCTTAATGTGGCCTTACTCAGTTGTGAGCCACTCCCATAATTATGGCTGCAATTAAAAGCAGTAACATCCATTTACATAAGATGCCAGTCCTTTTAAATCGCTGCATCATCTAATGAGAGCATTCGTGTACGGATAGTTATGCAGGATGAGAACCCAAAGCTGAGAGGATTTTGTTTCAGAACTTTTTTGAGGTAATTTGAAGGAAGGATCTGCTATGAAATAGGACATTCTGTTATGAAAATGCACTGATTCATGAATATAACCCTTACCAGTAGTAGGATGTTATTAAGTGATTGTAACACTTTATTTTTTTAATGTATCACCCGTCTAATTTTAAAAAAAAATCAGCTTGGTTACACCAGTATTTTTCTCAATTTGATTGCGTCAATGTTCCTTCTGCTCTTATGAGTAAGAGATTTAGTAAATCCAACTTGTGGACGGTATTTAATTGCTGATGAAGCACTACGGATGTGTTCTGAATTGCTCACTGAACTTGCATGGTTTCCTTGGGGCTTCACCTCTGCGTGTGATGTCCACAGATTTTACTTTGAGATAAATGGAAATATTAGACTTGAAGTGCTGGCAAACTTCATGTACTTGGGGAAAGCTTCAGCTTTCTTCTGAAAGAAATGACCTAGCGGAGAATTCTCATCTTCCCACTCTATATGTTTTGGTTGGTTTCTTTTTTTATTTGTTTGCTTTAATTTACTGAATGTGGTGTAAGCTTGTGTCCCCACACCCTGGGTGGGGCAGCTTCTTTGGAAGAGTCACAAGGCCAATGTAGTAGAAAGGGTCAAAATTCTCAAAATACAACTGAGGAAGCACCAGGCATGAGCCTGAGAAATGCAGGGTTCCTTAGGTCTGCTCTGGTTTTCCCCAGAAGCCATTTTTTCCCATTTTAACTGAAATAATTAGTCTGCTAACCTTTTCTCACAGGCACTTGGCTCGCAGTCTCTGAGACCGTAAGAGGTTAAGTAATTAAATTGTAGAAGGGAGTAAAAGAGAATAATGAACTCTAAACTCCCTGCTCTGCCTAGTTGGGCTCTCCAACGGCTAAAATTAAGTAATTTAGGTCGATTCCTGATTTATTTTTTTTTTGAGTTTTATCAGGCTCTCAGAGTGAGGATGTGAGAGAGTCCCACGCTGCCTCACACAAGGTGTTATTTCCAGAGGTGCTGGGTTGATTTCAGGCATGATTTGGTTGTGCGGAGGGGCAGAGTCGGGGGGAGCGCCGGCCTGGGGCGCTCCAACAAGGTACCACGTGGGGCCAGGGTGGTTAATAACCAGGCCTGTTCTTGGGTGCCTGCCAAAACCTGGCCCTAAATATTGTAATCACACACTAATTATGAATACTAATCTCCAGACGTATTTAATGCGTTACCGGGTACTGACCTTGTAGCTGTTGTGCGGTGCTGTGTGCTCTGTGTTAAGTAAAATCGTGGAATGGTTTGGGTTGGAAGGGACCTTAAAGATCATCTCGTTCCAAACTCCCCTGCCAGGGGCAGGGACCCCTAGAACGGGTTACTCTGGGCCCCATCCAGCCTGGCCTTGAACACTTCCAGGGATGGGGCATCCACAGCTTCTCTGGGAACCTGTGCCAGGGCCTCACCACCCCCACAGGGAAGAATTCCTTATACCCCATCTAACCCTGCTGTCTGTCAGTTTGAAGCCATTCCCCCTTGTCCTACTGCTCCATGACCTTGTCAAAACTCCCTCTCCGGCTTTCTTGTAGCCCCTTCAGGCACTGGCAGGTGCCTCGCGTCTCCCAGAGCCTTCTCTTCTCCACAGCCACTGTAATGTTGTGGGTCTGTGAATCTGTGTCCATGCAAACAGAAGAAATAACGGGGGGTTTTGCATAAAATGTGTAAACTTACCTTTGTTGTGGTAACAGCGCGGTTGTAAATGCCTTTAGGATTATGTTCTGACTGTGTCAAAACTTATCCCTCATTTGAGAGGCTGGTGGCTGGGGGGTTCTTCTGGATGTTGATGTCTGTGACATCTAAGGATCTGAAGTAATGCACTGGAATTAATCCTGAAGCCTTTAAGCGTGTAGCTGTCAGGAATACAAATGATGAGTCCCTTAATTAGAACCGACTTTTATCCATGTGATGGATAAAAAGCATGTTTTGCAATGTTTTATTAATAAAAGTGGGATGGATTTGTCATGAGTGCCCTTGTGGAAATAATTTGCCTGTTACAGCCCTAAATTCTATGTATAATTTCAGGACTTGGATGTCTGAAATGCTTGCATGGCTTTACTTTCCAGATGATTCTGTATGTTACTATCATGTTTACAGGCCATGCATAAGTAGAAGAAGGTAGGAAAGGGTAAAAAAAGAGGGTAAACAAAGGGGTTTTAAGTTCTTCCTTCTGATTTTGGCTCTGAAGTCGAGCTGAAGTTGACCTAACTCATTCCTGAGTAGCTGATTTTTCAGATTTTCTTCTCTTTCTGCATGCTGTCCTGTCTTTGTGTCGAGCTGGCTTCACACGTGTGCCTTGGCACCAGGAATTGCCAGGAGAGCTGTGTGATCCAGGCTCGCCGGCAGCTGTTCTGCTCCAAACAAGAGTTACAACACACCCCCGCCAGGCACGGATCTGTTGGGGGATTGGTACATGTCACTGGAGAGATACCTAAAAATGACTTAGACGTGCTATTTCTGCCTTGCTTGGAAGAGCCACTTGTGGTGTTGCATGTTTGGAAGTGGATTCACACGCGAGTGATTTCTCCATGGGCAAACAGCAGCAGACTTTGTGAGCTGGCTCAGTCTGTGCTGGCACTGCAGAGGCTCAGTTTGCTCCTGCATATGTTTTGGGTGCCTGAATAGGAAGGTTTCCCTAAGCAGCAAGAAATCCTCGTGTCTGCATTGGGTACAGTTTGCCAGTGCGTAGTTTAAGTCAAAGGATGCAAAGAACAAAATGTTTTTGGTGATTTATTTATAGCTAAAAGCTTCTACGTGACTACCCCCCTCCCTTTTGACATAAACTAATCAAGAAGCAAAACAAACATGAGCTGTTTTAATGCATCTGAAACTGCTTCTGACCAGTGACGACTGCCACAACAATATCTGGACTTAAGGCTGGCTGTTTCTTCCTTTTACGTTTTCTTTTGTGGGGATTCATCCCTGGAAATCTAATTGATGTTGGTTAATAACAAGCAACAGTTGTTGTTCGTGGGAACCAAATGTGGATATTCCTGAGCATGGAGCTGTGCAGCATTTACCTTCTGCGTTATGGAGGGGGGGAGAAAAAAATAAAAGAGCTTTGTAGTTTTTTTCTACTGCCAACATAAAACTGGTTTCCCCAAAACAATGAGGAGATTGCAGGGGTTCGTGACCTCTTGTAATTAAAAAATGTCAGATGGCTTGTGAGAGGGGCGAAGAAGGAGGGGGAAGAGCCCTTGCTGTGGAGGAAGCAAGCAGTCCTGTTAGAGCTGAAGTAGTTTACTCATTTTTGGTAGGAGATCAATCTAGCAGCTTCTTTTTTTACCCTGAGGAATGCTCCATTTGGGGGTTAGAATAGGGGAGCTTAAAAATCCAAGCAGTTCTGGACACGATGTCTCCCACGGGTTTACATCTTGGGGTTGTAGATGATTTTTCATCCCTGGGCTGGGCCAGTTCCATGGACTTGTGCTCGTCTGGTGTCAGTCTCGTGCCTGATGGGACAGGTCAAAGCACTGCGTGTACTGGGACTGTTGGCAGGGCATCCCTTCACTCTTGGTAGCCAGCTTTTACTAAAACGGTTTTGAGACCTCTGTCCTGTGTGAAATAAGGTTCAAATCGGTCAAGGAGTTCAGATGCCCTTGGTGGTGAGGGGGAGCCCCGAGGAGGATACAGACCCACCCAGCGTGGGGTGGCTGGAGCCAGCAAGCCTGGACAGCTGGTGTTTGACTGGAGGTGGCGAGTGCGAGGCCCAGCGTGCTCATTTGCTTCCGATTCTTTTGTTTGGCTTTCTATTTTTATATCCCTTATATGTTTTGCTTTCAATTTGTATCGAAAATTTGAAATATGTTTTTGTACATTCTGGTGCCCTTACGCTGTATATGATGGAGTGTGGCCTTCTGTGCAGCTGAATGTTTTTTTATAATGTATTTTCTCTAGGGACACTTGTGCTGAAAAAAATGTTTTGTTTTTGTTTTTTTTTTCCAAAATATAAAGAGAATTCAGGTGGAGTACTTGATGGTTTTGGTTTGGGTTGGGTTTTGTTTGTTTGTTTGTTTTTGGGGTTTTGGTTTGTTTTTTATTTGTTTTGTTGTTGATATTTTGTTGTTTGGTTTTTTTTTTATAGAAGGTTTCTATACGAACTTTATGCTGGCCACTCTCACTCAGTGAATGTTTCCCCTTGCAAGAGTTTCTTCTGTAGCATTTGTCCTGTTTAGCCTGTCTGCACTGCATAAATTTGATTATTTTGGCTGTCGTAATTTTGTTATCCTTATTAAGCTTCTTCATTTGCATATTGATCCTGTTAGCCATCCTGATAAGCCATGTAGCTGTACTTGCAAAATACAGAGAAAATGAGATATCTGCCCTGGAGGCTCTGAAAGCTGAGATTGACTCTGATTTGGATCTCTGTATGTCTGGCCTGTATTTTTTTTCCCCCTCGGTGCTATGTTTTAACCTACCTGCCATCATTGCGGTTTGCCAAATCAAGATTAATTTTGCTCTACTTATAAATCCTGTAACTGGTAACTTCTGAGAAGCCTTGCTCCAGTTTGCCTGTATTTTTATTTGCATGAATACACTCCTCTTTCATAAGCTTAAGAGTATTTCCAGCGGCAGCTGGCACCACATATGCTGTGAGTTTTTTTTCCTCCTCGTGTCAGTGTCAGTTTTCCATGCTGGCTTTCCAGAGGGATTTATTCTTTCAATCAAAAAACCTGCTTTTCTGTCTCCGTTGCCTACGGGGCACCATGAAACCGAGTCTAAACGTAGAGGACTTTGAGCCCGTTACTCTTTGCTCTTGCGTCTGTTGCCATGGGCTTTTCCCTTAATGACCTACATGTCCCGTATGGTAACGTAGGCTGGAGTACAATCTTCCGTTGGACCTTTAAGTCCTATCTTACTCTTTTTTCTTTATTCTGGCTCTTGGCCATGTCTAGTCCCCTTCTCAACATGAGGTTGTACCACCTCTCCCTCACCCTCGCCTGTTCCGAGGCCGTTTTGGGTGCTTTGCTCTATTTACACGTTATTTATCTCACTGAAATGCTTGCAGACCCCTGTTTTGCTCCTGTTCTACTCTCTGCGCAGTCACTGCTGCTTCTAACAAAGTGTTGCCCTTTCTTCCGTGATGCTCTTCCCCCCTCCCGGTCTGGCGTTTCCTCCTCCTCCCGCAGTTTGACCTTGTCTTGCTCTTGTCTCCCTGTGCCCTTTTCCAGGCGTTCCGTGGCTTCAGCTTCTATTATGTGCTGATGACTCACAGATGCACTCTGCACCTCCGAGGGTTTGTCACCCAGCCTGGCGGCTGTTTTCCCCCTTGCCTTTTTCTCTTTGATTTCTCCATCACTCATTCAATATTTCACGCCCCAAACCCCAGGTGGTGCTTCCGAAGCTCTCTTATCTCCTGCCTTTTAAAGTGCTGCCATGTGATAGGTAGCTCTGTCCCAAAGCCTTCGTGGAGATTCTTTAAAAATTAATTTACTTCGTGCATTTGAATTGCATGCAAATTTTGTGTACTCTTTATTGTCAATGTATTTCTCCTCTTTCATCTCATCAGACAACTTCCCTAGTGTATGTAGTAAGTTTTTACAGATGTTTTTCTTCAAAGTGGCTGTCTTGAGGAATTGTACTTCAGAAATCAGTTGATGGCTTTTAGTTTTAAAGGTGGTGTGAAGTGTTTTAGTCCCACTCTGAGAATGCAGCTGCCCTTATTTTGTCATTATTTTTGTTTTAATTTAGCAGCCTAGATCTAGCTGTTGTGAGCAAGTGGGATTCGTAGCATCCTAGCTGAATGACAGGAGAAAGGATATGTATACATCATAAATGTTAAAATGTCTAATATAAAAGTAGCTGAGCATAATTCATAAGCCTGTCAGCCTGGATCTGGGTTGTCTGTTTTACTTAAAATTGTCAGTCCTTCCCTTGTGCTCCTTTTAACTACACGCCTACTCATAACAGCAAACCCAAACTTGGAACTGAGAAGGTTTTCTAGTGTGCATCTGTGATTGAAAAGGAACAGAGAGCTTTGAGGTGATAGAGACACTTTCAGGCTGCTCAGCAGAGATTGCTTGTAAGCAAGTTCAGGAGGCACAAAGACAGACATCCGAGTGGATGCAGGTATGTTTTTGCTTTTCCTTCTCTTTCAAATAGCACAAATTTATCAAGGCTTGGGTTTCCGTGGTTGTATCATGGATAGCAGGTAACTGAAGTGGAGAAGTGGACTTGCTGCTGCATCCCACGTCCAAGGAAGAGGAGAGTGTATCAGGGTACACCCACCAGCCACCCAGGGGTTGTGCAAGGCTGAACGTGCTGTTGCTGTAGTAACAACGTCAGGTACTACCAGAACAATGTGTAGGAATGTCAGTCCTCAGTGGACTTGCTATCCTGGAAGCTCGGTATTTTCAGTTAACCTCTAGACTTGTGAGTGTAAATAGGCTATTTGTGCAAATTCAATGTATTTTGATGTCCTCTTTCTGCACCTCTTAGGAGCGCACGCCCCCTCATGTAAATAGCTTGGAGTCCCTGGTATACAGTAAGAGGCTTTATCTACAAAGGGCTTTTTAACACTGGGTTGCACTCAGAAAACATGAATAATGGATGCCATCTTTCCATTATGTTGCATCATAAGAGGAAGATTTAAAATGTTGCTCAACTTTGTGATGATGGAAATAGTTTTAAGCAATACCTCTGAGCACCACTTGAGGATCTTGCCTGTTTTTCACAGAAATAATTAAAATGTTCTCTCAGAGGTAATGATGGGAGGTGACTGCTTGAACTGGAGGTGTAAAGATTTAGTGATTTGTCCTTCAGTTTTAAGGAATACAATTAAAGCAGACCAAACTTAAATCTATGCCTCATGCCACATGTAACACAGGAAACTTCCTTGCATGAGAACAACCTCATCTCATTGGTGGGGTTGATCTCCAGACACTGGGTTTCTCCCACATTTAAAACAGAGCAATTATTTCTTCTGAAGTGTGATAACATCTAAACTAACACATTTATATACTGAGAAATAATGAAAGTACTCTGATTGGCCATGCTTTCAAGAATGGTTCACATAAAGGTAACAAAACAGAGTGACAGTGTAGCAAGGTTTATTTTTTTCTTTAGTTGACACTCCTGTGTCTGTGAATCTCAGTGTTTGCCCTGGGATTCTCATGAAATCCACGTGCTGGTGAGCTGATGTTCTGTTGATAACCTGTATCTCCCCAAGCAATCTGAGATTGTCTGATAGTTTTATATGCCTACAGTGCAGCACGTGGGCTCTGCAGAAACTTGTCCAAGACTTTATTGGTACAATTCTTACACTGAAACCTTTGTATAGCCAGTGTTTGTTTCCTGATGGTTAGGTCGTCATGGTTTGGGAAACACAGAACTGTGCTGGAATGGAGCCACACATCAACACTTCTGTAAGGGATACATCACTGCTTTGCATGCAGGATGAATAACTGTCGTGATGTTCCACTAGATGGTGAAGAAAATACGACAAATGCAAATTAGTGTGGGAATTAACTGTCTCTCCAGCCAAATAAGTGTGGTGTGAAGCTTCTGAGTGCCTGGATCCTGTCAGATCTTCCCTTGTATAAGATGTGTTGGTGATTGTTAGGATAGATGGGAGCTTGTTTTCTTGCTGATTTACCTTATGCCAACATTTTCTGTTTGGATGAGTTATTTTCCTTATCCATGCTAAGGAACAATTCGTTTCAGCTTAAGGAATCTTTCTAGTATCTATATTTATTACAACTGTGTCTATGTGGGATCTTGGGTGTTGTTTAAATCTATTCCTCAGTAAGCACTGAAGAGATCTCTTGTTCTTAGTAGTGGAGCTCATTCTCATTTACAGCGTGATTACATATGGCTTTTTTATCAATCTCTTTGATAGATTGAGCTGTAGCCAGGAAGTCTAGTAGTAAAATGAACTCTTAGAAAATAACTTCTGAAGGTCTGTATTTGCTGAGGGCAGATTCTTTTTGTAGTTCTGAATTCTTAATGGCTTTGCCTCTCTTTGAGGTAGCAGCCTACTTCAAGACAGCTGCAACTTTTCCCCTTTAGGCAGTGATAGGAAAGAAGATATGAAGTGGATGGTGCCAGTAATAAAACTTACTTGTTGCTCAGAGAAATGGAGTAAGTGCTAGGGCGTGTATCACAAGGCCTGGTCCTTGTGATTTCAGTTGGTTTGGAGTCAAGTCCCAAATAGAAGAACCTGCGGAAATGGTGTGGGGAACCTGCTGAACTTGTCATGTGGGATGCTTGAAATTTTTGGGGACTTAGTGGGCTATATGTCATTTTTGCTGGCTTGACTCCTGGGACATTAGGCTCTGGGAAAACAAAAACGGTGGATGAGGAGAGAACCATAGGCAGTGTGGAGGAGACAGGAAGTCTTCATTTAAGAAGCTGACATAACAGAAAGTCCTGAGAAACTGAACCGAAGAGGTGTGAACCAAAGTATGTCACTCTGCTAACACAGTATCAGGTCTCTTCCTGGATTGCTCACTGTGCTTGCTAAGCTCTTTATGGAAAGGAACTTATTCTGTCCTCTGTGGGAAGCCCTGTGAGAAGCTTTTAACTCGTGAAGGATCTCTCCTGCAGGATGACTGTTCCCAAGGCATAGTCTGTGTCATCATCAGGCGCTCGGGAACAGCCCAGGGAGAAAAGAGGCACCTTTTTTTTTTTTGGTGAAGCTTCCTTTATCTCTGGGTTTCCTTGGCAACTGAAGGTCCAGGTTGGGTTAGTACTGGTCTTACAAAGGTCACAACATTCCGAGCAGAAGGACACTGTGTTTTAGGCACTTTGTTAGGGACTTCTCTTCCCCAGGGAGGAAAAACCTGCCGGGCTTGATCTGTACTTCAGGAATATGTGAATTACTTGGGGGAGGGAACAGTCTGTCCCCTGCTGAGGTATCACTGTAATAAGGGATGTGATGGAACAGGCCAAGTGTCCCAGCTGCTCTGCAGTAGTTTTGGTCATTACAGTAGAAACTGGGTGCTGCTGCAAGTCTTTTCACCAGGTAAGAGCACCTGAACAAATACTTGGTCAGAACAAAACCATCATCACCGTGCCCCACATCAGGCATTTGGGGAGAAATCCCTCCCATTCCACCTGAAACCCCGTTTTAAAACACTGGAGCGCTGCTGTATGTGAACAAAAAGGGTGAAGCATAGTTGTGTGTTTGGTCACTGACTCCTCTCATTGGCTTGCAGTGTTGTAACAGCCTTGTATATATTAGATAGCTGTTGCTGCTGTCCTCGGGTGATGCTTCCAGCTGCACAGATTTTGGCCAATGAAGGACTGCCACGAGCCTGCTGAAGGTATACTTGACGTACCTTTTTTTCTTTTTTTTTTTTTTTTCATTAAAAGATAAAATCAGTCATAAGCTCAGAAGGAATTATCCTGTCTGCTCTATGCACACACTGTGATGCAGTGTAGCAGGCTGCCACTTAGCTGGTCAGAGCCAGCTAATCCATGTGAAATTGGGGAGCATTGGCTGGGTGTCAAAGCTGGATATGTGAGATATGTGTATGCTGAAGGCTGTGCTGGTGTGTGTCTGTATTTCTTGAATAACAGCCATATGTAATTTTTGCAAATGCTGTGTTCCTCCGTGCCTCCTTAAAATTTTGCTGAAACAAAACTGGTGCTGTGCTGTGTGGCTCATGTCTTTTGGAGTAGTTGTAAGCTGGGGAGCACACAGCCCTGTCTCTGTACCTTATTAAAGGGGGGTTAGGACTCTACCTCTGATCTCCCCTCCTCTCACTATTGCCATATGTAGAAAATGCAGATACCAGTTTTAAGATGGGATCATTTAAACTAATTCCTGTTTGTCACTTCCAACTAGAGCAGTAACCTGCCAGTTGCAGTAGAGAGTGTTTGGATTTAGGTTTTTCCCAGCTATTTCTTGCCAGTGGTGTAGTAGAGGTCAGATACTATTGGTTTTCTCAAAGTAAGCAGCGGAGAATATGGGCATGAAAAAATATACCCCATGATGTAGTGGAAGGAGAATTGCTTTAGAGAAATTGAAGTAGTAGGATAATGATGAAATATAATTTGTTGGTGATTAATATCTGAAAGGAATGGGCATATTTAGGACTGAATGTGGACTACCCTCCCTTCACCCTCAATATTTTTTTCCATTTGTGTGAGGAAGTAACTCAGGATCAGTAGATGAACTTTTCTTCTCTGTAATTTTCTGTAGCCTTGGGTGCTTAAAAGCCAAGTCCTGGTGTATTTTACTTCCGCGGGGCTTTGCTATCTCTCCTGTCACGGTGATCCCGGCATCGCTTGGCTGTACGTTTCTGCAGTATAACAGGGAATTACCTCATTTTCCCCGGACGACTGGAAACCATCTGCTGCGGCTCGAGCAGTTCTGACCCCCGCGGCAGCATCGGCTGCCCCAGCACGGGCAGACCCAGCGCCGCGTCCCCCCTCCCCCGCGTCCTCCCTCCCCCCGCGTCCCCCCCCTCTCCCCGCGTCCCCCCTCTCTCCCCGCGTCCCCCCTCTCTCCCCGCGTCCCC
>JAWMRA010000023.1:16051793-16074191 GCA_035584735.1 Pseudotriccus pelzelni | reverse complement strand
CTCCATCGCGCAGGGGTCGGTGCCCCGCCGGGGTCTGTCGCGGTCCTACCCCCCCCCCCCCGCTTTCCATCCTCCACCGCCGCCGTGGAGGGTCGAATCCCTGGATCTGTGCCCAGCGGAAGGCAAGGGAAGCTCAGCTGGATGGGGAAGAGATCTTTTCTAGTAGCTTTTGTGGCTGTTTTGGTTGTTTCTTAGGCGCCGAGTCCGGGGGGCGTTTATATTCTTCAGAGTGTATTCTTCTTGGAGAGAGGCCTAAAGATGTCACTGTGTTCTTGTTTTGGTTGTTGTTTTTTTGCTTTTTTGTTGTTTCTCCTTCAAGGCCAGTGCTGTATCAGCCCATCTGTTCCATGAGTTAATGACTTCCCATATTTTGAGGTGCAGCCAACCAAGTCATCAGCCTCCTGAGTCTTTGGCTGTGGCGTTTGTAAACCATAGTTCATTAACAAACTTTGCCTCGCAGGTTGTTTCCTTTCCTCTTTCTTTCTTTCTTTCTGCCCCCCGTTACTTAAGTAAGGTTCAGTTACTTAAGTAACTGAGGTCCAGTACACACACGGCAGTTTTGCGGACAAAAGGGGCTTTGTCGTGTGGAATTGTTTTTATTTGTCATGCAAAGAGGCTGCGCTGAGGCTCTGCCGGTGTGGCAGGAGTCCATGGGCTGCAGCCTTGGCTCTCTCTTGGCTCTTGCTTTGGTCCAGCCCTTGCTTAAAATAAAGAAAAAACCCCCCAAAGTTTCTTGCCGTGTTTGCTAGGCAAGCAGGCATGTGTTTCTGTGGGAACTAAATGACTCCAGAATCTGAAACACAGTAGGTTAAGAGGAGATGAGTGCTGAAATAGGAAATGGGTCAGAAAATGTGTAAAGTGCTTTTGTAAACATGCTAAGATGAAGGCTTAATTTTAGCCTTAATGTGGCATCTCTTTTCCAAACAGAGTAACATTTGTTAGAGCTTTGACAGAGGTACTGTTTTACAAAAAAGTAAACCCCAAGAATGAAATTGCATATTGGTCTTGTTTGATCTGGTGATGTCCACAGTTGTCTTGGCAGAATTATTTAGCTTCTCTTGACTATAACTTAAAAAAAACCCCAACTACCTCTGGGTTTTGTAGCATTCTGTAATTTTAATGCCTAAGACCCATTATAATTTAAAAATCCTTTTGGCTAGAAAAACAGACTTGGAATTTTATTATTTTTTTTTTATCCTTTTGCACGCATTTGCTCTTGCAGCTCTACCCTTAACATGTCTGCAGTCATTTGTGATACATAAGAATTACAAACAGCCTGGAGAGGAGCAGAACTTACTCTTCCTAGATAAAACCATCTGTCTTGTTTCAGGAAACTGAGAACACTTCATAATTTTCCCCGTGCAAGGATGTTGCAGAGTCCTTTATCCTCAGATTTCCATGTGTCTTGCGTTGCCCCACGTTGTGGTGAGCGTGACCTGCGGGTGCCGTAGCTGTGCTGTGACAGCTCAGGATGGACTGTCCAGACTGATGTGGGGCAGTGTTGGGTTGGCCAGTTTCAGATCTCTGCTGCTACAGGTGACTCTGTCAGGTGTTAATGTTCCAAAATGACGAGCTCAAGGTGGAGGTGGATTTGTTGTCCTCAAGCGTAGCTTTCCAGTGGAAGAAGTGAAGTTTGTCACTCTGTCTTCTGAGTTTCTCTGCTAAACACGATGAACTCTCTCAGTCTCCTTTGGTTGGGTTTCTTATTTTCTCGTTCATACACCACCTTTAGTCTTTATCTTTCTAGTGAGTACTCGGCAGATCCATCTTCAAAGGGACTTACCCATTTTAGCTGATTTTACTGTGATTTTCTGGAAGTTGTAGCAACTGCAGTTGTCTGGGGAAGAAGAAACCTGGCGAGCTGTGCCAGGGTTTAGCTGTCATGGGCCTTTGAGGAGCCAGTTCTTTTAGCCTGTGCATTACAAGGTCTTGGAGGAGGAGCTGTGCCCGTGTGCAGCCTACTGAGCAGCCAGCTTTTACAGCTGCTGACACCAGTCCAAGGAGGGATAACTGTTCTAATGACCTTTCAAAGTCAGACTGGTGGGCAGTAGAAGTGCATGTTTTTATTAATAACTGCCGCTTGCCTTTTGTGGCCTTTTGTGGTAACTTTTGCCTGTAAATAGGTTGCATTAAAGCTGCTCTTGGCATCGGATGTCGGACTGCTTCAAGCTCTGAATCAAGCAATGAGCTACAAATATGGACATAAAAAATAAATAGGAAGGTATTCTGTAGTGAAAGTTGTTTTGAAAGTCTCGAAGAGGATGTTTATAAATAGTGAATTTCCTGTGGTTAAACATTTTTCACCCCCTCTACAGTTAATGGCTTTGTTTCCCTACAGCTGCTGGAGTTTGGTCATTCTAATAATTGTCATCTGCTGTTTGTGCTGCAGTAGGGATGTACATAATTTGAAAGTATCAAATTATTACCCCTGCTCCAAGGAACTCTACCCTTTGAGCACATGCTTCTTGTGTGTGTTTGTGCTCCCAGCCCTAGGAACTGAAGATGGAGAGGGAATGAGGTGAGGACAACAGCTGGCACAGCCTGAGAATCAGGATGTGTGATGGGACTGGCACTGTTGGCATCAAAGCTGTAGGAAGCAAATGGTTCCTCCAAGGAAGTGGACGACAGAGCTGTGAGGAGCAGCTGGTGACATGGATGGCTGGAGGACAAATACGAGTTCTGAAGCACTTGTACCCAGGGGGATGTTAGAAATTGGTGGTTTGGGCAAAAAGAGGAGGGACAAATTGGAAGATAATGCACCTCTTAGATATAGGGGGGAGATGCTGTTCAGGAAGGGCAGCAGGATGGGGAAGTCATCCCTGTGGGATGCAAAGCAAGGTGACCGGTTGTCATCATTGATCAAAAGGAGGCAGTGGATTAGCAGTAGTTAAATTGGATAAGTGAGGGGGAAAACATGTAGGGCTAACCTTATTTGGAAGGGTGTTTGTGTTGGCTTATCGTCAAAGATATTTTTGTATGAGCCTCTAAATAGTACAGGGATTTTGGAGAACAGGCCTTGAATCGAAGGCTTGTAGGAACAGCAAGAATCCTTGGTGAGCTTCAGATCACTAACTCTAACAGCTGATACAAAAAGCATCTGTCCTTAAAAGCTGACTTCAAAAATTGAACACAGATAAGGAATAAACAAAATCTAATTTTAAGTGAAAGCATAATATGTTTGGTAGTAGGTGAACTTGAAAAAGACCAGCTCTTGTCTCTGATTTCACAAGATCATGAGAGTTTTGAGGGCTGATAAAATGCTGCACAGCTGATCGAGATTGTTCCACGTCCCAGTTTGGTTTCACAACCTTCTTTTCCATTTGCATTATTTCTCAATAGCGTGTAAGAGGTAAGAAATAAGCATGTAATTTCTTCTTTGCTTGACTGTTAAGCCTTAAACTTCAGAAGGGTAGGCAGTCATAATTTTACATTTGAGCTGCATCTTGCTGTGTTGCTCACTAACATATAATAAGGAATTTTAAACTGGGATAATGACTTTGCTTCGGTTGCAACACTTCATTTTAATGCACTTCACCATTTGGCCATTTTCCCTCAGTGATTGGTGTTTTGGGTGTGGTTTTCGTATGTTCCCTCTAGGTGAGGGAATACTAAGTGCGTTTATTTTTGGTGATGCTGTTTATAAACAGCTGTTTTGGTGATGATGTTTATAAACACGCAGTCTTACGTGTGTATGTAACAAACATCTGTTTTAAAGAAAAAACTGACTCAAATCTTAGAGCATCTTTAGCAGCTGATGGCATGGAGCTCCTGAGTTTTATTGTGCTGTTGTGAGTGTGTGTTCCTCTACCAAAATTGAGCATTGTGCCATTGGAAAACCAATACATACAGCATATATGTTAGATGTATGTACCTTGTGAGAATGTTTGGGTGTTTTTATAAGTGCACTTCCCCATTGTAAACTTGCTTGCGTTTCTTCAGGGGAAAATGTAATTCACGAGACGTTGACATTTAAAATACCGTCACTAGAATGAATATTCCTCCCCTCCTGCAGTTAATGTTGGCAACACTTTGTGGAGAAAGCTGTGGCTTAGTCAGATAAAATGAAAGATAATTAATTTTTAAAATAATTTTGAGCATTTGGTACATCTTCAGAACGTTGCGTTTTGTTCAGGTCTTGACTTTTTTATTGAGCTGATGAACAAACAGGATCATAAGGAAGAAAATAAATGTGTGTCTGCTGTGCGGAGTATTATGTGTGTTGTTGAAGATGCTACACTGAGGCACAGAAGAAACAAGATATCTGCTTTTTTTTGCTTTTGGTTTTAGTCCTGTCATTTAGCTCTTAACATCTGTTTTGGCCAGCACAGGTACCTTTGGCTTCCTCTTCCAAGTGCATAGGTGTGTTTGTCACTAAGTGCCACCTGTGTAGGTGATCCTGGACTGCGTGGTGGCCGCCTAAATCAGAACATCCAACATTTTTTAGTGCCCTGAGTTTTAGATTGTGAACATTCTTGTCAACATCTTCTTGTTGAAGACAAGCACTAGTGGGTGGTATGTGCTGTGTAGTGTTGTTTACCGGGCTATGGCATTATGTAAAAGCAGAGTATTTGGGATCATTGGGATCAGTGGTATTTCTCCTTTTGGTGTGCAGGCCATCTGTCTTACTGGTATCTGTAGAGGAAAAGCGCTCCCAGTTAGCCTGGCACCTGATCAGAGCAGGTTTGCCACTGGTTTGATTGGGATAATTCCCTTGGTTTCTGCTTTATGGCTACCATTAGATAGTGGTGTGCAGAGCCATCGGAATAACAGGTGAGGTGTGCATGTTAAACTGGACACAGAGGCCTCCAGTGAAGGCAAGTTTCCTAGTTTTGTACTCTCTTTGAGCAAATGTTTGTAAAAATTTGTGTAAAAATGCAGGTGGTGCCAGGCTGGCACACTGACTGCTTGGCAATGGGAGGAAACACCTCTTGTGCATGCTCTGTTGATCTGGTTTGCGGCTCGGTGAGAAGATCTATTACAAACCCCCTGTAGGCAGTAGGACTTAATTTAGAAAGTAGTTGTTGGTGTAATCTGTGAAGCAACTATTTCAGTGTGTTGCAGATCTCTTCAGGGTGGCTTCTCTGCCCTTAGTTTTGCTCCAGTCCAGGTTTACTGTTCCCTTGCCAGAAGACAGATGTTCTGTGAGAAGGTTACATTTGTGTGGTTGACCCCAGCAGCAGAAGAAAAAAACAGAGGTGTTCTTGGTATAGCGTTAGTTGGTAAATTCTGTCTCGAATGTGTAGAAAAGCCTGTTTTAGCACAGTTGTTTGCAGAACAGGAGGACCTGAGGCTGTGCACAGAGCCTTTCTGTACAGATCCTGGTTTGTCTTTTGCAGCTCTTAATTCACTGCTTATATTGAAAGATTATGCAGAACTGGAACTAGGTGAAGAACCCTTCAAACTGACTTTGAAGAGCAGTGTTTTCCCCTAAAATTTCTAGGGGCTCAGAGATTTCTAACATCTCAATGTTTTATTTTACTGTCCTTAAAACTGGAAGCAAAGCTGTTAAGCTTAGTAAGCACTGTACCACTGGCGCTTCACAGACTTTGTTTTCCTAGAGACTTCCTTTCCCCTCTTGGAGAGCGGGTTCACAGCCTGAACTTATGACAAAAAAAGGGACAAGAAAATATTATCTTTCTTGTTTATAGGCTTCTGCACAGAGGAACTGCCTCTGAGGGCTTTTATCAGTGTCCTTCTGGACACTTGGACGTGTTTGGATGGATCTGTTTTGCTTTACATTTGGGTCCCTGTAACTTTCAATCCAGTAGTTGACTGTTCCATGGCTTTGAGGTTGGGTGCCACTTTGTCTCCTCTCTCATGAAAAGTGCTGTATTTTTAATGGGTTGGTTTGTTTGTTGGTTTTTGTTTTGGTTTGGTTTGTTTGTTTTTGGTTGGTTGGTTGGGGTTTTGGTTGATTTGTTTGTTTTTTCTTTTCAGTGAGTATTTTAAGAAAGCACATCTGCCTCTGCTAATCTGTTGGCTTTTTCCAGTTTGTTATTTGTGCAAGTGACTTTGTGAGATGGGACTTTGTCAATGCAAGATTTGAGAATCTTGGGCGGTCACAGTGCTTTGTACAACAGTTTATGCCTCAGAGATACAAACACTGAGATTTAATCTTTTGGAATGAATGGATGTCACTGAGGAAACTGATACACATGTGGACTGTGTAGAAATTAATTCCCTAAAAAATAGGGGGTGGAGGGACCTGGTGGTGTCTTTGCATCACTTTAATATCTACTTTCTTTTTAGGCAGTTCCTTGTAGCTGTGGTAGATTCATGCAAGGTATCCTTAATTATGTGCCGTCAAAATGTTCAAAAACCAGTCATTTGAAAGGAAACACCTCAAGGTTTTCAGTTTATATATACAATTCTTTCAACTTCCTACACTGTTGTTTTTTTAAAATTAAACACTCTGATTGTATTTATATACATATATCTGTGTCAGATTATTGTATTTGATTGTGTAGAATACTTGTGCTTTATTTCCCGTAACAGCCAAAATGAGCTCTGCTTGAGAGATTTTTATTTAAAAGAGAAATAATAAAGAGTGAATACCCTGTTTTACTGTAATGTATTAAGGTGCATCTGTCATGCTTGTTTTGCTCAAAAGCAGGAAAAAGTTGAGCAGTGTTGAGGTCTTGTCTTAGAGATATAAAAATTACCTGAAAATTGCCTACACCTTGCTGTTTCCTTTCGATGCAAGCATTGAGCTGAGATGCACAGGGGTTTGTAAGATGTCAGTGTCCTTGTTTTTTGTGTGCAAAGACGTCGATTTCTTGTTTCCTGCCTGTGTACAACTCACGCGTCCAGCACTGCACTGCCCTCCCAAAATCCAGCACAGCATAAGGAACCTGGTTAGGTGCACTGTAGTCCTGCAGAACCCCCTGGGACAGTGGGGCACAGCGCATGAGCTGCTTGGGGGTCACTTCCTCCGGGAGCGCACGGGGAGTAACTATTGCAGTCCTATTTCCACTGCAGCATGAGCCTCTGCTTTGTGGGGATATCAGTGGGTAAATCCTGGTTTTCTCTGTTTCTGTTCCAGTATGTATGACCAATTGCCCTACTCTGATTGTCATGGTGGGTCTCCCAGCAAGAGGAAAAACCTACATCTCGAAGAAGCTGACACGCTATTTAAATTGGATTGGAGTGCCTACAAAAGGTGATGGGTTTGCTTTTGTTTACATCAGAAGGACAGGGCAGGCATTAGGTGTTTTATAAACCCAATTTCCAGTAATTTTGTTGCTAACATTGACTACTTAAAATCGTGCTTTTGTATTTTTAAGCAATAACATACACAGGCCCTCTTTCCTGTTCAAGTGTTAACCAGTTTCTGGCGACTATTTATTTACCTCCTTGTTCTGCCAGGTGCCTAAAACAACTCTTTTTCCCCTTTATTCCTTACCACTGCCCTTTATTTTGGTTTATTTATTTTTATCCTGCTATTCCTTCCCCATTCTTTATGTGGGTGAAAAGGAATCTTGTTTACAAGCAGTTGAGCAGTCAGCACTTCTGGATTAAACTTCCGTCCTCTCCATCTTTTTTCCTCTGTGAACTTTGTGCCACGTGTAATTCTCTGTCTGCTTCTTTGTTTAACTGCATTTGTGGAATGACTTACCGGTTTTTGTGTAAATATTAGGAGCCCAGGGAGCTGAGGTAGCCACTTGCCACTTGTTATCTCTCTCTTAAGGATTTATATCAGTGTTTCGAGCGGGAAATGACGGCTCAGGTTGGCTGTGCCAAGGACCTGGCTGTCCTGCCTCAGTCCTGGGCCGCTGTGGTGTCCTGTGGGCACAGACTGGCAAATAAACAAGACCTAAGTCCATTTGAGGTCCTGAGCAGTCAATCCCTTGCTTTCTTCTCTGTCTCTGTAGAAGAGAAAGAAAGTTTAGTGTTCGGTGATCTGGTGGCCAGTGCAGTAATGGTAGCTTTATAGTTATGCCTAGTTAATCACTTAAATAACAGTAAACATATGACATCATACTGAAGTTTTGGCTGGATATTCAGAGATGTATTTCCTAGTAGCTCTGAGAAGTCAAGGTGAAAAGTTCTGGCCTGTATTTAAACTGCCTTTTGATTCTAGGGTATAGCTTTTTGAATTGGTGTTTTCTTAAGCTTTTAGAAACTTACCTGATGTGCTTTATTTTGAAGAGACATTATGGAGTATATATTATATTGTTTAAATGAGAATTTACAGGATGTTTACAGGATTTAAATTATCTCTTGAGTTTGACTGTTTTCACACAGTTTAACCCTTCTGATGAGCAGTGTCAGGTACTTGGAGAGTTTGGTTTTATCTGTTAGGCTGAAATGGAATAACAGTCTGACTAGTTTAGGCTATATCCAAGCTGATAAAATGTATGTGATATAACTATGCTGGTATGTTAGACACACGTTTAACCTAAATTTATGTAGATGTGTTTATGTGTCATTGTGTAGAGCACTTCACGGTGTGAACTTTGAAAAGCAGAAGTCCGGTATTGGACAACAAACGAGATACTGTCCACATCTGGCTCATGCTTGGTTGAATATATCCCAAATACAGTAAAAAGGGTAGTTGTGGTTTGCCACAGTTACAGGGAAAGGTCCATGGGCTACTGTGAGCAGCACAGCAGAAAACACATGCACTTGTGCTTAATGAAAAACTAGAGCACTGCTGCCTAATTAAAAAAAAAACCCAAACGCATAAAGTTGCCATCTGAGCTTCCATCCTAGGCTGCTGATTACTGTTTGTCTTTGTTAGAAAGGATGACTTGGGATTTTCTTGGAAAACCACAGAGCCTTCCTGTTTGTGTCATCAATGATGCAATTGTAGAGCAGCTGAAATCGATGTAAAACCCCGCAGTGCCTGACTGAGGGAATAGATGACACGCTGCCTGGTGCTTCCAGCTGATGGGACTGAATCAATACAGGATCAGTGTCTACTAGCCCTGACATCTGTTACCCTTCTGCTCTCAATGTCTTAAAATTAGTGTGTGCTTAATTTAGGGAGTGTTCTTGTTCTCTGAGGCTGATGGTTCAAATTAGGAGGTTATGTAAACCAGAGGAAAAGATAAATGCCATCTTTCCATGTAACATTAAGCCAGCTGGAGGGCTGAAGAGCAGAATGTGGAGGTAAATAGCCCAGGGTTGGTGTTAGTTGAATCATTTCAGCCATCAGTTCTGTGTTTTCTTCCTTCCAAAATCCTCTGTTGTTTAGAATGTGAAATGGTTAAAAATACAGAGGACTTTTGTCTGGGCTTTTTGAAGGAAATGAGGTCAATTAGATGCCTGAGTAGAATTGTGTTGCAATGTGGTTTTGAGATACTAAACCTTGGAAGCTTTTTTGAATAGTTGTGGCTCTGTGGTAGTTGTGATTCCCAAAGTTAACGGGTAACTTTTTCCATAGGGATGGATGTTAATAATAAGGGCTAAAGATCATCCCTCTAGACAGCTCTTTTCCTTTGCTGTGCAGAACACTCTTGCAGTAACTATTCCTCCTTATAAAACTCGTTACTTTTGATTTTTAAAGGTCTATTGTCTGACAACATTGGCCATCTGATCTTCTTGCATCTTCTGTTTTTCTTTCCAGGACCCACCTTTTTGTGGGGCCACTGCTTGTTAAAGCCATCAGAGAATAACCTGAATTGTTCTATAATCCATGTCATGCAGTTGACCATGAAAAATTCCATCAGCATTTCTGAATTCAAACAAAACTTGACTTTTAGGGAAATAATCAATATTTGTATCATCTTTCTCTGCCCCCAATCCCGGCAGCAATCTGTATACAACAGCTGGTTCTTAAACTGTTTTATTTTATGTATTTTTTTTTTAATTACAACTCTACAATCGTGTCTGTTGCTTCTTTCCTCCTTTCCAGTAGTGAAGTCTGCCAAATAGCTGTACCTTGGCAGCTTCTCAAACAGAACACTTCAGTGTGATCTACTGTTTAAAAAAAAAAAAAAAGAAAGAAAAAGCTTTGTAGTTCAACAGGAAAAAAAGCTGTAGGTCATACACAACCTCAACATTAATTGCATTTCAGAGACCTACTTTCAGGGCCTTTGAATGAATTAATTAGGGTTCAGTGTCGTCGTCTGCTCCGTAGCAAAGCAGAACTGTCTTTGCCCTAATCCCATACCCGATATTGTGACACGTGTATGGCCAGGAGCTTATGGACCTTTGCCCAAGGAATAGTTTTCTTTGACCACTGTTAAGAGATCACAGTAAGATTATGTTCCACACTTAATGCTTTTTTTTTTTTTTTAAATGTTTCTGCTTTTTTGTTTTGACAGTGTAAGGGTTTCTTTTTTTTAAATAAGTGGAACAGGGGTTGTGAAATAGGATGTGCTAATCCTTAAGGAATAGAAGTATTTGAGTGGGGTTCTGAAAACATGTTTCCACTACTTGAATTCTAAGTTTTGTTTATGAAAAGCAAGATTGGTTAGTTCTATTTAGAGCTCTTCCTTGCTTAAAGGAGAGCTTAAGTTTTGGGAGGTGTTGCAGGAATACTGTTTAACTGTATATATACACAGAAGAAAAAGCTAGTAATAATAATTACTAATAATTATTAATGCTAGTAATCATTAGTAGTCCTTTGTAGACTCTGAGTAACCCCTGTAAAGGAAGGAAAAAAGTTTCTTTTTGTTGTCCAGGTGAACTTCAGTATGGCCAAGTCACTCCACTGAAACTACCCACAGCCCAAATGTTCCTTAGCCATTTCCATGATTTGTTGTTGTCTTTGTATTCAAAACCCCTCAAAACACAAGAAGTAGTATGATATGGTGACTTCATACGTGCCAAGTTATTTTATCCCTGCAGGTGGTTTGGTTTCAGAGTTGTCATAACTTCTGTCCTTTTTCCGTGACTGATTTTAGCTCCCACTAACGCTGGTTTCCTCTTGGCAGAATTTAATGTCGGTCAGTATCGTCGAGATTTGGTGAAAAAGTATAAATCCTTTGAATTCTTCCTGCCTGACAATGAAGAAGGCTTGAAAATCAGGAAGTAAGTCTTGATTGTGTTTGGTACACAGTGCTAATTGTATTAAAATGATGTCCTGGGTTATTTGCTCTTAGAGGTGGATTTAAATTGCGTTTTTTGTTGATTGCTGCTTGACTCCTTTTCACCTTTCAGTAGGCTATGACTATTCTTATTCCTGTAGATATTCTAAGATATTTTCACACAAAGCAATTTTAGCAGATAGTTACTTCTTTTCCTACGTTTTTTTAAGGTATCATCTAATGGATGGGACTCTTTCTGCTGCCTAATTCCAAAAATGCCATTTTAGAGGGGTTTTTTTGGATCATAAAAAAAAGAGAAATATAGCCACATAACTGCTTTCCTTTTTTGGTTTGCGTACTGGAATTTTTCACCTGGAGCACTTTGAACAGATTTGTCATTACGTGTTCAAATGAGCAGGAACCAAACCCTGTAATTTTCTCCTTGAAACTGTGTTTTTGTCCGCCATGCAGGTGCCTCATGCAGTCAGTCAATGCACTGCTTCTAAAACTGCCGTGTTTTGCTAATGCTGTGCAAAGCAAGGTCAGAACATCTGAGTGTGAACACCTGTGTCCACGTGAAGCATCTGAGTCTGTCCTCATCTGGAAAGAGGCTGTGCTTTAATGTAGAGACAGACTTTGAGAAGAAAGGTTAGATGAAGAGAAAGGTCTCTTGATTTTAATTCAGCATTTGCTGTACTTTTTGGTACGTTCAGGAAAGCACTGAAGAGTGTGCAGCATGAAATGAGAAGGAACAGAAATTTGGGAGGAATGGAAATATTTTTTTTATTTATGCTACTTAAAATGTGGACTGTTTTGTGCTTAGTTCAGCTTCAGCTCAAGCACCAAAAATGTCTGGACTTTCTTTTGTGGCTTTTTTATGGCCGTTCCTCCCCTTCCATTCCCAGCACTGAGTGCTGCTAATGCCAAATAGAACAACTTGCATAAGAACCTTCTAATCCTTTGGGACTACGGAGTAGCTTTGAGAGGTGCATTAGCCTTGCAAGCCACTACCTTTTGCTTACAGGTAGAACCAAACCTTTTAACGTGCCTCTGTGTCACCTTTTAGACTAAATGGTGAGGGATATCACATGAAAAGGGCTGTGTGAGCTAATCTGCCTGCTTAGCAATGAGTAAAAAGGGTTTATATTTATTCAGTGAAGATTTGACTGTTGAATCTCAGCTCCTGACGTCTATTAGATGTGCTAATGTGGAAATACTGTCAGGATTGGAAAGCTTTCATTTCTCTTTTAAGATAAAGCTGTGCATGCAGAATGTGGTAAATACAAGAGCTGTGAGTCTCAGTCTGAAGTCAGAATCGAGGAGCAATGCAGAGAAGGGCTGTTGAAATGGGCAGCCTTTTATGTTGGTACTGCAGAGAGACTGCACTTACTGGAAATAAATGGGGCTTTGTTCTACCGACAAGTGAATCATGTACAATGTTAATGTTGCCCTTCAGCATTACTGATGTGTTAGGAATCATAATGGACTTTGAAGATAATACTAATTCTGGGGACATAGGAAAGTTGCAAATGAATGTGTTCTTGCTCAGATTTAACACAAGTGTAAAGTATGTAGGGGTGGGTTTTTTTGGGGTTTGTGTCCTCAACTGCCTCCAGCACTAATTACACTGGCTTGGTGACTGCAATGGGATGTTATTTTCACTCTAGTACTTGATGCTGACTTTGTTTTACTCTCTGTTTCAACACCGGTTTTTTACATAAGCAGTTTTCACACAATAGCTCAAAAGGGAAGAAGTAGATTGGTGAAAAATACTTGTCTCTTCACATTAACTTAATGCTAAAAGATAAGAGCCTTAAGTTGGCTTATTTTATTTATTCCCCCTCCCCCCCTTTGAGAACCAAATATCTGAATAGCTAATTGGGAAAAGAATACAGTTGCAGGGATGATTCAGCAGTGTTACTTCAGATCAGTGAAAGTTTATCGTGGTCAGCAAAGCTGGTGGGTGTTCTGTGGTGATGTAAAGTGGTCTCAGTTACAGAGGAGCAAGATGACGTGACCGTGTTTCCTTGGTATGGCTTGATTGTCCTTGGTTGCTTTTTCCCATGCTTGGAAGGGGGCCTGTGCTATTGAGATAAATCATCTAACATTTGCAGGGCACAAAAGCATTAATAAAATGAGCTATTATTTGACTTCTCCTCTCTCTCACTTTTAAGACAGTGTGCCTTAGCAGCGCTGAATGACGTCCGGCAGTACCTCAGTGAAGAAAACGGGCACGTGGCGGTAAGTTTCTTTTTGAAGACACATTCTTGAGATGCTTCCTGTTCTTAACAGCGTGTGCCTGCTGGATAATACACAGACTGAGGAATTCCAATAGCTCTTCAGTTTATCAGGTTTTTTTCTTTGGCGCTTTGTATGTTAGATCTGCCCTGTTGCTGAAAGGAGTGCTGAATTTCAAGGTGATGATGCCATGCTGAGCAGCTACCTTTGGTTTGAGGGGTTAACTGGGAAGAGGGTAACAGCAAGAAAAATGTCCACCTTCTCTCCATGTTGTATAATGTGCTGTTAAACACATCTATGTTTTGCTTGCACCTCTGTGTCTATTTGGTAGTCCGGTGTTCCAAGTGGAAGGTAAAGACTTGCTGAACAGAAAAGAGTCCTCTGTATTGCTTGGCAGTTGTTTTACTGGCATGAGAGATCTCTGAAGAGAGCAGGAGAAACATCATAATAAATTGATGCATACCTGAGTATTTAATAATGGGATGCAAAGCATCAGCTGTTCAACTGTTGTCATTGCATATTCATTCAGATTAATTTGCATAATTTTTTCTTAAGACTACTGACACAACTCTGGTGTTTTCATTAACTAATCAGGGAAAACCATTAACTGTAACTGTAAGTTCTGCTGGAGCCACAAGGGAAACGTTAAACTTTGGCAAGCTTCATGCTTAGATGAAACACTGAGATGTTCAGAGCTAAATGGAAGTCCTTAGAAAAATGGCTGCATTGATCGTGTAATCCATGGGCAGGATTTACAACTCTGGCAGATCTTCTGCCCTTTAAAGATTTTTCACTTGCATTTTGAGTAGCAGATTGATTGCAGCATCTTCTTTTGTGTAGTAGAAGTTAAAACCTATGCGGTAGTATTTAATGGTGATAATAGGCCAGGAGGAAGATTCTGTCCTGTATTATGTGTTACGCTTAAATTCTGGTTGCTCCTTTCAAATCCAGTGTTCTGCTAGTAGGGCTTTCAAAATATTACTCTTTTAAGTATTTAGAAAGTAGTGTGTGTAAAGTAGGAATGCCTTTGCTTTCCTGTCAAGCACGTTGATGTGGTGGGGTAAAGGAAAGAGGAAGTGTTTCCATTGCATTCCTTCACATTAAGGGACTTTGAACCCTTATTTTTATTATCACTAACAGGCTATGATGGTTTTCAAATTCCTTTCTCTTTCTCCCTGTAATTATTCCTAGGTCTTTGATGCAACAAACACCACTCGAGAACGTAGAGAAACTATTTATAAATTTGGTGAAGAAAATGGGTATAAGGTGAGTCAGAAGCAAAGCAGTTCTGAGCTAATGCCTGGGCAAGTAAGGCAGGGATAGTTTTGCCCTTATCTGTACTCTGAGTTTGAGAACTGCACTAGCACAAGGCACATCCTTCTTAGATGTTTAGTCAGTAATGCATTTTGTGTTCCAGAAAGTTTTCTGAATTAAAAGCCATCCCATCCTCATTTTTCTCATCTTTCATAAGCTAAGCTACTTTGTGCTATGGCTTCAATTCTGTCATCCTGGACCTGTAGTTCTGAGTGTAGTCAGCAAGAACTATTTAAAATACAGCTCTCTGTGCAGTTCAGATTTTTGCTGCAGAAACAGGGAAGGAATTCTGTGTTAGTTCTGTGCAAACCAAAAACTTTCTGTGGTTTTCTTCCTTCTGTTCAGGATCGTTTTGCATTTACTGTTCCCCAGTAAAAACCCATTTCCTCTAGGCTTACAACTAACTGCATAAACCTCTCTTTAAGGAGGCTACTCCATTAGCTGAGGGGCTCCTAAAGTATTATTTCAGAAGCATTAGTTACTGGTTGTTTGGCTGAACATGCATCATCTGCATTTATTTCTTCTCCTTCCATGCTACATTTTTTTTCTCACTGAAAAATTTTTCCACTCATAAGCATTGTTGGGGAAAAGAGTATAAAGAATGGTGCTTCATGGAATGGTCAGCCAGAAATACCTGATGAGAGGGTCTGGAGAAACTTCCTGAGTAAATGGAGGGAAGTTTAATACAGGACACTGCTAAAAAGGCCTTGGCTTGGAAGTGGGCAATATGCTACTTGTGTGTGTTAGTCTCCAGAGGTATTTTAATGTATTATTCCTTCCTTCTGTTCACGTGACTTCCATTTGGACTGAAGACTTTTTTTGTGGAGTCAGTATGTGTCGATCCAGAGGTCATTGCTGCAAACATTGTGGTGAGTATTGTGATGGAGGAAAGTTTGCTTTAACCTCTCAGTATTTTTAGAAGTACTTGGTAAGAACTTCCAATAGCAAAAAAACCCCACATTAGTTCCCATTAATGGAGCAGTTTTCATTTATTTTCCTGTCCATGTGGATGTTACTAACTCAGAAGTTTAATATCTCTGAAGAATAGTTATTTTTGCTTTACATGTATTTTAATTAACTTGCGGACAAAGCTTCTTGTTTTGTTCTCCCCCTTCCTATTTCTGTAAACTTCCATGAAAAAGGGAAAGAAACTCATATACTGCTCTCCTGGTTTTATTTTCAACAGCAAGTGAAGCTGGGTAGTCCTGACTATGTTGATTGTAGTAATGATGAAGCAACAGAAGACTTCATGAAAAGAATAGAGTGCTACAAGAACTCATATGAGACGTTGGATGAAACTCTGGACAAGTAAGTGATTAAACAATACTGTGATCACCACTGGTGATCAAGTCAAGGGCTTTCAAGTCGTGTTTTTTAATGGCTTAAGCTGTCTTTCCTTTGGCAAATTAGAGAGAGTTGACTCAAGGAGTGTAGCCTGGAAACTTCCTTGTTTGAGGAAAATTGGCTAACAAGTCTACTCTGGGACAGTATTCTTTTTGATTTTCCCACTTGGAGAATGGTATGATTCTTCTGGGAAAGAACCAGCATTTAGGAATCATTCCAGCATTTAGGAATTATTGCTATGGTGGTTGGTTGGTACTTGTTTTTTTAGTATGTAGAGGAGACCTGAGTGATTTATAAGCATAACTTAATTGGTTGGCATAGTTACGATTAATTATGAACACATAGCTCTTAAAAATGTGCCTTCTGAATTTATTTATTTGTACTTGCAAATTACCCTGCAGATGCAGGGCGGTGAGAAACTGTCTCAGCTGGGTTATTTATCCTCATGCCAAAGCATTCTTCTGTTTCTCTTTAACTTTGAACTCTTGAAAGTAAGGTAGGGATGAACCATACGAGGAGGGGCCCTGTTTCTCTTGCTAGACCCCGGGATTTCAGAGTGCGATTTGGGGCTGCAGTCATACCAGGTGATCCTGGGTTGTTTCAGGTCCAGAGCTGCAGGGAGGGCTGAGCTGCATTTTAATGTAATTGGGTGTAAGCAGCGTGAAGCTGCTTCAATCAGCTCAGTTCATGCGTGTAATTTCTGTGATGGACCTAATGCTTGTGCCTGGCTGGAATAGTAATGATTAACTCCAAAGAATGCTAGCAGGGATGAGGCGATGCTCGTTTCTCGTCACCTCCATTTAGTTTCAGTATAAGTTTTCGTGTTTCACTGTGGTGAGGTGTCTCAAATGCATCGCTAGAAACCAATAGCGGTTATTTTCAGCTTATCAGACTCTTTTCCTTCTGTAAACTAGAGGCAACTCTAAAATTATAGCTGAGATGAGAAAGAATAAGCAGTGAAAGTTGAAATTATTAGCTGTCTGATGCCGAGAGAAGGTAGTGGTGGGGTAAATTACAGTACTATTAATAAGTAGTTGCTAGAGCGGCTGAGAAAACGTCTTGCCTCAGACTCGTCCCTGGTCCTTCTGATGCCCTAGTTTTTATGGAGGGATTAACTGAGATGGAGAAAGAGTGACTGTGCCTTTTGGCCCCAGGTGCAATCAGACACTGAAGGAAAGTGTTTGTAACCTGGAAAAAAAGATCAGATATTGTAAAATAGCTGGATGTCTTATTCAACTGTGGTATATTCAGTGACTCCACTGAATCTTTCTTTCAATGGGAGGGCTGTATTTTGCCAAGAGTAGGATCTAGATTTGGACAAAGTGCAAGTAGAGGGAACAGAAAAGAAACTTATGTTAAAGGAATAGAGTTCGTCCTGTAACTTTGGACTGCTGCATTGTTTCTTAGGACTAATGCATATTCCATGGCTATTTGAGGATTTTTTCATTTCTTTGGCTTGTTGCCCCTTTGTTTTGTGATGAGAAGAGAGGGTGGAAAGATTGTGGTATGTGCTAATAGAAACTACGTGGAATCTTACTCCTTTTTTTTTGTTTCTCCCCTTTTATGTGCTCCTGAAAGGGATCTTTCTTACATTAAAATTATGGATGTCGGAAGGAGTTATCTTGTGAACAGAGTGATGGATCACATCCAGAGCCGGATTGTCTACTACCTCATGAATATCCATGTGACTCCTCGGTCAATCTACCTCTGTCGACATGGAGAAAGTGAACTCAATCTGAAAGGGAGAATAGGAGGAGATCCTGGGCTGTCTGTCAGGGGGAAGGAAGTACGTACCTGCTGGACAAGCGTGACGGGGTTTCGTGTGGGTCTGTGCTGTGTAATTATATCTTTCTTCCTCCACAGCCTTTCCTCTTGACACGTTTAAGAAGGACTTTTTTTAGTTGCGTGTTTGGGTAGTGGAAACAGGGTGGGCACTTCGTGTGTTGTGATTTGGTCTGTAGTCTTTTATCTGTTTGTCTTTCTGTTGGCTGAAATTCCTCTTTATCTTGCAGCGCAAAGCAGTTGGCAAGAGGGCTTTTATTTTTTAACTGTATCTTTGTAAAATCCCGACTAGTTGGATGATCGGGAAAATACACAAGTTAAAGCTGAAAGGAAAATTCCTGGAAACGAAGTTGGGAACCGCAGAAAACTTGTATTTTCCTTGTGCTGCTTTTCTTTCCTCTCCTCTCGCACTCGGATAACGGAGTGTGTTGTATTTGTTAGTGAAAACTTTGACAGTATCTTGGAAAAGTTATAATGAGTTTACAGAGGCCGGAGCCCGTGTATTCCAAACTGAACACAGTGTGTTGGCTCTGAGCCCTCATCCAGTGTCTCATGGTTTTTCTTTCAGTTTGCCAAAAGCTTGGCACAGTTTATTAATGAGCAAAATATCAAAGATCTGAAAGTTTGGACCAGCCAGATGAAAAGGACGATTCAGACTGCTGAAGCCTTGGGAGTGCCTTATGAGCAGTGGAAGGTTTTGAATGAGATCGATGCAGTAAGTTCTTCTCTTTTAAGTGTCTAATAAGTTGCTTTGATTGCTAGGGATGAAGGAAGTACTTAGTATTTTAATAATATGCCTTTTATGGGATGGAAAGTCATTGAAGCTGCTTCTAGAGGCTGGAAAAATAGTCATTAATTCCTGTTAACAAGGCTAAACGTTTTATTAAATTTTGCCATAGTTAATTTCTTCTTGCTGTGTTTTTCCCAGTGAAACATTTCCCTCCAGAAGCCATAATATTATGAAATTTTGGGTAAGTGGGGGTTGGAAAGAAGTTTAGGGTAGGTGTGGCTTGCTAGTTGGCACTTTCAAACTGCACCTCTAAGATATATGAGCAGGCTTAGTAGATGAAATGTGACCTTGCTTGCCCATATATGTAACTGTATCTGTACAGGCATTTAATGATTCCTTCTTACCCCAGCTGAGTCCAGCTGAGTGTCCTGTTTATCATGGGTGACAATTTTAAGTGTCAGAGTGACAAAATAAAATCATTAAAGGTTATTTATATGTGGTTTTATTTAACAGTGGTATCTGCTTTTGGGACTGCTGGAAATACATGGGTTTTAATTATTTTCATAACCTACAGGGCGTGTGTGAAGAAATGACATATGAGGAAATACAGGAAAATTACCCGCTTGAATTTGCACTGAGAGACCAGGACAAATACAGATACAGATACCCTAAAGGGGAGGTATGCTATTTTTAATTTTTTAAGGTGAAGGGCTTCCTTGTCTTCTTCAATACATGCATGCTGGCCTTGGGAAAACTAAATTTTAAAAATCAGTGAAAAGGTTGTTTGCTGTACTTTCTCCAAAGGACATCGGAGCTTGCAACATTTGAGCCCAGACCATTTAATTTGATTCAGGGCTTGAAAAATAGAACAGTAAATTTAGAAAAACAGTGGAGAGCTTTGATCTTGTGGGCATGGTTCCTGTGCTGGTCCTGCAGTGATAAAGCAGGAAGATTTACAAGGCTTCAACTGTTGCATATGCAAAAATACTGCCAAGTTGGGCTGTTTCTGTTCATCCTTGCTCTTGGTGATGGCTGTTTTGCAGGCAGTTCTGGTTGAAACGCTGGGGGAATCTCAAGCTACATTGGTCTTTCACTTTATTACACTCCTTGCCTCTGGGAAAATCGCTTGCTGACAGCTTTTCTAAAGCAACCCCATTACAGTGCAGCAATTACCAGATGGTCACAGGGCCTGTCCGTGGGTGCCGAAGGCTCAGGATTCTGGGCAGCAGGGTGGAGGAGTAATTGGACCAGCTGCTCGCTGTTTGTGTCGTGGGGAACCAGAGCTCTGTCATCATCTTCCTCAGCAGTCAGGAGCAATCACTGTGATAAGAGCAGCGTTCCTGGGAGTGTGACCCCCCCGGTCTTACTAATGAGGCAGTCATTAAGCTGCAGAGTTCTGCTAATCCATTTGAACAAGGACTGTTTGTTTTTCAAACCGGTGCCGGTCCTCCGGGATGGTGACAAACATTTCAGACTCCCTCAGCGCCTTGGGGTGATTAGTTGAGCTCAGCCGTTTGTCAAAGGTAGATTTGTGTGTTTGTCAAAGGCAGTTTTGTGTCCCTGGGAACGGCCCGAGGGGGTTTGCACAGCTCGCTGGAGACCAGGGGCTTTCTCTTGCCCAGGGCTCAGTCAGCAGGGCCACCTTCCATCCTGCCTTGGGACCAGGGCAAAGGCTTTTGCTGTGGTCGGTCCCTGCCCTGCTGAGGGATGTACCGAGTTCTCCCCATCTGCATTGCATGGCATGTTTTGGAAGTATTGTCTTTGCTGTGGACGTGAAAATCGACTTAATCATGCACAAGCAGAAACCCTGCTGTTGACCAGCAGCAACAGTCCTGCAGCAGATTCCCTGGGCGTTTGCGAGAGCATCCCTTCTCCTCGCTCGGTGACTTCTGGTGGGATGGTGGCTGCTGTCACCAGGCCACTTCAACAAGCCCATGGTTTGTTTTCAAAGGGCGGCCTGAACAAGTCGGGCTTTGTAAAGTCTTTGTGTGCTTACTGTAGGCTGGGCTTCCCAGATTTTTGCTCGGAAGAGGGATGCTTTTGAAGATGAGGTATGGAAAATGATGTGCAAGACTTAACCTGTGTGTTTGCAGATGATGTGAATTAAATTCTAGGGATTTTGTGGAAATTTTTGATCCAAGTGGCTAACTTAATAAAGCTTTTCCATGAGGGAGATTTATTTTATGTGTCTGCTCTTTGATAGTCTGAAAGGCCCGAACTGTTGTGCTCAATTTAAGGAAAATTATTATTGCAGGATTTGTCTGTGCATGAACATACAGAAGATGACTAATATGAAAGTAAGATCCCCTGTATATACAGACACTGTTCAAAGAGTTTTCCCTTTTTAATGTGCTGTGTATTTCTCCTCCTCACCCAGTCCTATGAAGATCTCGTTCAGAGACTGGAGCCGGTAATTATGGAACTTGAAAGGCAGGAAAATGTGCTTGTCATATGTCACCAAGCTGTCATGCGCTGCTTGCTTGCGTATTTTCTTGACAAGCCCGCAGGTAAGTCTTCCTTGATATATTACAGATGGTCTGGTTTTTTGAAAATTAACTGGTTAAGGTTCCAAACAGTAAATTCTAACAGTTTCCTGTGTCATCAGGGGGTGGCTGTGTTAGACAAGTACCCAAGTGTAATTTTTTTATATTTGACCCACACATGAATCTTGGCAGTTGATGTTACTGAGCTGCTCCTCACCTGAAACAGTGTTTTTTGCTCTCTTTGATTAGTGTCCCTGTTTGCATGCTAGGGAAGAAAACAGGTCTGCTGTCAGATAAAAACTCATTGAAGTGGTTGACCTGTAACATAATAAAGAAGTTGCTTGTAACGTGTGTTTCATGTGTAATTTATGGTTTGATTTCTCAGAACAACTGCCTTACCTGAAGTGCCCACTGCATACTGTCTTAAAGCTAACCCCGGTGGCTTATGGTAAGTGGAATTTATGTAATATGTGAGTCTAATTGTACTGTCTTTGTCATCAGGAAAGGTTGTGAAGCGTGTAAATCAGACCTAAATTTATTTTGCTTTGCAGTGGAATTGGACTGTTGAGTTTGACATTGCCTGTATGCACAGCTTTG
Organism: Pseudotriccus pelzelni; assembly: GCA_035584735.1. Lineage (NCBI taxonomy): Eukaryota > Metazoa > Chordata > Aves > Passeriformes > Tyrannidae > Pseudotriccus > Pseudotriccus pelzelni. Next base: position 16,052,730 of record JAWMRA010000023.1, on the reverse strand, counting down.
TTAGAATCGAGGAATCCTTTGGATTACGTTTGCTTTGCCCTATGCCAGGAAAGACATAAGTGTTGGTCAAGGCCTGAAACCACCAGTGGCTGTAACTGCTAGAGGGCAGTTCTGTGCTCAGTTCTTGTGCTGTTTCACTACTTCTTCTGGCAAACCCATGCATTTACACGTCTGCTACAGCAAGATCTCAGTTTTCATTGATGTACTGGAGGGTATTGCTTTTTAGAGGGCCGGCCAATTTACATTTATATAGGTTTATCATCTTACAAAGGGTGTTCCCTTAGCCTTTAATAGCTTTGGTCTCTTTTCCTGAAGTGTTTTTTTTCGTGGACCTTCACAGTACCACACACATCCCCTTTTTTGTTGATGTTGGTTGGTTTTTCAGCAGCTCTTAGGAGTGCTTGGCTCAGGGGGCTTTCACTGGGCTCCTCTGCCGGCTTGGGCAGCGTGGGGTGTGGGTTGTAACATGCTGTGTTTTAGGCTGATTGCTGACGAAGTTTTGTGTGTGTTTAAGTGATGGCTGAGTTGTATCTTCTGATACTTCCTCACACTTCAGAAGATCATCTGTAGACAGAGAACTATCTGCACGTCTCACCAGGAAATGGATTGCCCAAAAAACGCTAGTCCAGTCATTAGTAAGAAGTGCAAAGCTGCCTTTGGTTATCAGCTTTGAAAAGCAGCGGTCTAGACCTGTGTTCTGTTCAGTTGTTAAGTGTCAAAAAAAGTTGAAACGAAGTACGTTACGAAACAAAGTGGCTGCCACACTGGGAAATCTGCCTGAAGAGATTTTTGTCATTTAATTGCTTCAGTGTCCTGCAGTAAGAACCGCCTGTGCTGTGGTGACATCTGGTGTTCCCAGCCTTGCATGACATGCTGGAGTTTTGAAAATAAGAAATTTAGAGCGGTTAAAATTACTTTTTTTTTTTTAACTGAGTTC
>JAWMRA010000023.1:15915877-16051693 GCA_035584735.1 Pseudotriccus pelzelni | reverse complement strand
TTCCCAGCCTTGCATGGCAAGCTGGAGTTTTGAAAATAAGAGATTTAGAGCGGTTAAAATTACTTTTTTTTTTTAACTGAGTTCTCTTTACTCACTAGTCTCTAGCCTGTTTCCACTGAGATGTTTTTGTTTGGGGTTGTCTTTGGTTTTGTGGGGATTTTCTGGTGAATTTCTGTTATGTGTGTTTATTTGGTTGTTTGGGGTTTTTTTGCGGGTAGTTGGGTGGCCATTCATAAATTTTTTAGGAGGGCCTGGACGTTTGCAGTGTGTGCTCACACAGTAAATGAGGAAGGAAACAAAACGGTATGAAATACTGTCCTTGCTCTTTTGACCTCAGTGAAAGAAATGCCACTGTCCTGTTTTAAAGAGTTTGGTGTGTCTGTCTGATTAGCACGTTTCAGTCAACCTACTTTTTGGACTTCAACCATCTGAGGACACATTTCTACAGGACTGATCTTTGGTATTATTTCAAGCTGATGCATCGCTTGGCTCCAGCAAGGCAGGATGCAGGATCAGACCTGGTGTGTTTAATACCTTCCAGCTGATCCTGTTCTAGGGAAATGTCTCCCCTGGGGGTTTGCTCATCCTGGCTCTGGAAGCGGCATCATTCCTGCCTTGAGCGGGATCTGCAGTATGATCTGCATTAGGGGAACATCTGTTAGAGCCTGACAGTTGGATTAGGATAAATGAGACCTTTACCCAGCAGTCCAGTTTAGTGGTGGTCTGTGTGGGAGCACACAGGAAGGAGAAACTGCAGCTTGCTGTAGGTATGAACTCGGTCATCGGTAATTAAAAATGAGCTGGGAGCAGGCACGTTGTGGAGTAACTCATGTCCCTTTAGTTTATATTTAAAGCTTTCCATATGATGCTTTTTTCGGATCTTAAACTCAGTAAGGACCGAGAGGTCTCTGGAAGTGTCTGCTGTGTAAGCAGGCTTTAGTAACGGCCAGCAGCAGGGGCCAGGGCTTCTTTTGGCTTGGGCTCAAGGGTCTCAGTGGATCTGTGAATGGAAGCAAAACTAAGGGTTCTGTTCCAGTCGGAGATCTGTGCTTTTCCTCCTTAAAACCTGTTTTATGGTTGACTATTTCTCTGAGTGCTGGCCCTTCTGCAGTGTTTGCTCATAGTGTTTGTGACAAATGGGCTTTCTCAGATGAGGTTTCCCTAAAGGAAGGTAAATACTTGCCTTACTAATTTATTGTTTTCTAACTGCAATGTCTTTCTAAGAAATTAGGTTTTTTTCTGTCATGTACTAATTCTGTGGAGTGTGTTATGATTTGAGGAAATAAGTGAGGAGAAAAATCCGACAACCTATTTGTGATAGAAGATGGTCTCTGTGGTAGGTCAGAGGAACTGACTATTAATGAACATTTTGTAGAGTAGGAGTAGCTTACAAAGGTCATGCTCATGTGAGATAGAACAGTATTTGGCAGTCAGATATTTCTTAAAATGCTGGTCCCGTGGTATATTGAGTAATTATGTAATAACCTAAGTTTATACCATCTGGGAAATTGTTGATTCTTCTGGCTGTTTAGTTTTTCGTGCTTCACTGGAGTTTTGAATTTTTGAATTTAAAGCAGAAGTTCCTTTTCAGGAGTCAACTTTGAAGTTCCATTTACCTGGGGGTTAAAACTGTTTTGCATGTGTAGGGAAATGGGGGTTGCTAACAACACGCTGTACCTTTTTGTGATTGTTTTCATGTTTAAAAATGAGAGCAGCGTTTATCTTCTCTATTACAGTGAAATTCTAAGAAATCTCCAGTGTTTAAAAACAAAAGAGTTACAAATAAGAACTTTCACACTTGAACATTCATGTACGTTTAACAAAATAAGAATTTGTTTCAAAGAAAATAATGATAAAGCTAAGGTGAGGAGATGGATGATCAGATTGAGAATAGTGTTCCTGCAGCTGGAATAGATTCATTTCAGTAGCTTTAGCTCTTCATAATTCAGGAAATTCTGGTATAAATCAGAAGGGGAGAAAGTGATTAACCTTCACCAACTCAAAATTAGATTGCATCTTTACTATAACTTCACTTTTAGAGTGGATGTATTTAAAAATGTGTTTTTTATCAACAGGATGTAAAGTAGAATCTATATTTCTGAATGTGGAAGCTGTAAACACACACAGAGATAAACCCGAGGTAAGAATATCTCTCAAATTGGAGAACTTGATGTAATGTACTGTCTGAGCTGATTTTCCTTGTCCTTGTGGTTAGAAATGATTTGATAACTCAACTGAGTGTATTTAATTTTATGTATCAAGCTTTACTACTGGTTTACTCTTGGCTGGGGGGAGAAATCCGTTTTACTGAGGAAATTCATCTTTATTGTATGAGTTAGAGCTGGAATAATAGTTTATCTTCAAAAAATGAATGTGAAGATGTGGTGTCAATCTGAAAACTGCATAAAGTTCTGCCAGGCTTTGTCATTGAGCAGAAATAGGGTGTAGTCAAAAGGTTGTGCTGTGAACGCCACGCTTGTTTTGGGGAGAGAGAGATCATCAGCTTTTTTATCCCTGCAATCCTTGCTGTATGAAAAAGAGGAATTGATGATATCACCTGTGTTTTAAGCCAAAGCTGGAGAGGAAGACTAGATCTCGGGATACAGCAGGACAACCGGGGCAAGGAAGTTGAGCGTATGTGTGAAATGTAAGTGCAGATAAGATGTCAGACCACGGCAGCTTCATGCTCTCCCTGTGTCAGGCACGTGTTTCTCTGCTCCTGAGTGTTGACCTGAGCTTAGGTTGATTCTGCTGCTTGTGCAAAGCTCCTCCATTGCTGTGTCCTGAAAGTTCCGTGAAACGTGGCATGATTAAAAATCTCTGGTTCCCTTGCAGATCCTCATGCTGATGCCCCCAGGTGTGGCACTGACTCCATGCTGAGGTTACAGGCGGTGCCTGCTGGTGAACTGAAAGTCAGTTTGATAACATGAATAAAAAGGACTGTGTTTGCTGTTTTTCAGAACAGTGGTTTATGGTGGAAAGTGCAAGGAAGTTAGTGAGAAATGAGGCTTTATGTGTGTATTCAATAGGGCATGTGGCACAAAATGCCTTTCTTACCCGAGGGTACACTTCTGTGCAGAATTCATGCTGGAGGGCTCTGCAGAGAACTTTTGTTGTAATGGCGTGGGCATTCTGAGTTCTGAAAATACTGACTCTTGGTCATCTGTAGCCAAGACATTTTGTGTTAGACAGTGGCTTTGCATATTTCCTCTCTACTCCCCTTGCCGCTCTGTCATTCTGCTTTACCACTTTTGTATCTTCGTTTGGTTTGTCAGGTTTAGGAAATGTGTTTTCACAGTGCCTGAAGTTGGAGAAGCATGGTGAAAATAAATGAGGATGTCTTGGAGCAGTTAGGTTATCCGTGTTAAATAATGAAGATGAACTGAATCTTTAGTTTGGCTGATTTAAAATATTGGTGCTGAATTTCCAGCTTGCTAAATGTTGTTGAAAATACCATTCCTCTAACTGAGGAGGTTTATTTCAAGTGACTGAAATAGATCACCAAGTGACTCTCAATATGTCTAGCAAGTGATGGGGTGTCTGTATTCCAGGTGCATGTAGAGGATCGTGCAAACAGTTGCATTGCAGTGGACACAAAGGCACAAGACTAATGGGAACAGAAGTAAATTGAGTGAATGAATTTTAAAAGAAGACAAAAAAAAAAAAAATACTGGAGGCATTTTTATTAAAACCCCTCAAATTCTCTTTTCCCTCTGCCCTGAAGGAAACCCAGCCTGGTGACTGTGGATGGTGACACACTGTTCATTCAGGAGGTCTGGTTGAAGGACTGAGTTGGTCCTGTCTGCATTTAAATGCTGCTCAGAGAACTATGAAAATTTCAAAAGCTTCCATTTTCATCACCTACAAAAATGTTAATTACTTCTGTAAAATTAAGTTTTCAAGTGGTCTGTTGAAGTCAGAGCATTTCATTAAATGCAGCATCACATAACAACATTGTTAAACAATGAAACTATTGGACTGAGAATTGCCCAGTGGGCTGTTCTATGCCCCCACCAGTCACTTGTAGTGCAGAACAGTGCCCTCCTTTTGGGCTCAGCTGAATGCATCTACTTTCACGTGGCAGAAACGCAGGCAAGGCTCTGGAGTGTTTGTTTCTGGTATGTGTGAAGTTCATTGTACCATGGTGGTTTAGTCTGGAGCGGATTGAAGCCTTGTGTTTGTCAGCAGTATAGTGGCTGAAGTTCTGACCTTTTCCAGTGAAGGAGTCTATGTCTTTTACTGAAAATAATTCAGGGGAGTTGCTTTGGGTCCCCTCTTTGGGCCAGAAAACAAGCACTGGGGTGAAATGTCTGCTTTGCATCTCTGGCTTAGTTGGTGAATGACTGACAGGGAGATTGCTCAGAGCACAAAACCCAGATTTCCTTTCTGAGTTTGGGGAGGGGAGAGGGACATGGTAGTGAAAGATGTGAAACAAGTAAGACTCAGGCAGCCTGTCAGCATGAAGTTGGAAAAGAACTGGCAATGATTTGGCCTAAAACGGGTCTGTAAGGAACTTCAGAACAGTTTATTGTAGTCTGCTGTCTTGGTGGAAGGGAGAATACTGATTGCAGGGCCTTTGGGACTTGCATGAGGTGTACGAGGCAGGTGTCATTCCTGAGCTGGTTCCACGTGGCTGCACTCTTGGTGGGCTGGGCTCTTGGTTTTGTTTGCTTTTGAATAACTGAATGTCTTCTCTTGGGACAGAAGTGTGTGGCATAGTTCAGTAAAACACTGCAAATTGCCTAATGGATAGATGTGTGTGTGCTGAAGCACATGATTAAAGTAGATTCCTGCTTGGGCCTGTAAAAGACTTCTTCCTAAATGTGAATGACTTGAGCTTTTGGTAGTGCTGTCAGTGATTACTGTGAATACATTTTCCTGCTGTCTCGCTCTGGGACAGGGACCAGCTCTCAGTCTGCTGCGCTCTCGGGGTGTGGGGGGGTTAAAAAAAATTTCTGCTTCTGAATCGATGCAGCTGTGTACTTGTGAAGGAATCTGATTGGTGGTTTTGTTGCTCTTACTGCTGCATGATAAATATTCTCTGTATTTTTATTATTATACAGAATGTAGACATTTCCAGACCTCCCGAGGACGCTCTTGTAACAGTCCCAGCTCATCAGTGAATCCTGTGTGCTGATCAACTATCGAACTTGGGGTGCTGTTCTCATCCTACTACTTCAAAATAAATTGAAAACCTAATAATTTCAATCACTTTGAAATAAAAAAAGCCCCACCCCGACCCAACTCATAATCCAAAGCAAATGTCTGTACAGCGTATGACTTGAAAAGATTATCAAATCACAATAAAACTATTGCACTGGCTAATTTATTGTGGATGAGTTATCAAACATTGATCGGCTCTTGCTGGAGTGCTGGTTTTGTAAATTGCTGTAATTTAAATATCCTGCAGCATTAAGTTTTATTGTAGCAGCCAGCAATCATTTAGTGTTAGTTGCAGTGTATTTATGAAAGCCATGAAACACAACATCCTGTGTGAGTTAAGAAAGTCTGAAGTTCGTTTTCTAGGCACCAGTACTATCTGTTTCAGTGCCCTGGGGAGTGATTGGACTGCTGTGTAGTGTAAAGTAACAACCCATAGTTGTAAACCCCTAATCCTGCTGGTCCATAGCACTAGTGCTCTACACGTGCTAATTAATTATGTACTGTTGGAAAAGGGTAGCAAGTCTTCACTTATTTCCAGGACAATTATTCAAAGAACAGGAATGTGTATAAATGTTTTTAATATATGACTTTTGTTAACAGATGTTCTGCATTAACTAGGCTTTAGGGTTTGCCCGGCAGCAGAAGTGATTTTAAATTCCCTCTTTTCCTGCTTCTTGTACAGACACGGCTGATCAAGCATTTACAGTTCTGCTCCAGTTGTTTTGTACCCAGATTTTATCTGGGCTCCAATAAGCAGCATTGACTGTTTCAGAACAGGAGGGTTAGAGGATTTTGAAGCTGGATTGTGCTCCAGCAGACAGGGGATCTCAAACCAGAGGGACACGAATCCAAAACTGAACGACAGCAAAGCCTCTCACAGGCTGCAGGTTGTTGGGGATGCGGTGGCTTTCTGGGCACGATGAGCAACATGAAGCCATGGGAATCAGCTGTGCCATTGAGTAGACACCACTGAGAATGGGAAAGGCAGAAAAAACCACCATGTCCTGGAACTGTTTTCTAAGGGGGTCTTTCAGTCTTGAATGTAAGCAAGAGTGTAGGTTGTGGAAAGCTTTTATCTGTTGGGTTTCTCAGGTGGTACGTTTTTCCAAAACCAGGATTTCAGAAAAAATGTGTTGCATATCTATGCTTCTAAAGTTACAGTCAAGTTTTCAGAAGTTGGGAATGTCTGCCATAACCAGATAACCTCCTGGCCAAAAAGCCTCCTGCTGTACTGGTTGATATTTAGTTAAACCAGTGTCCCAGGATGAGCTGGGACTGGGGGAACCTGGATCATTTTCCTGTTGCTGTTTATGACTGTGACATAGGAGTTTTTGGTCAGTTTTCGTGTTGAATTGTTCCAGCCCCTGGGCATGAGCTGTGCTGTGAAAGATGCTCTGGAGGAGGAGTCCTGAGCTGCCATACCCTCTTGCACACACCAGTGAGCGAGTCTGGTTGCTCTTACCTGACAGTTGAGGTGGCATTCCCAAGGGGTAGCATGGATCTGGCCAGAGTTGGGTACTGAGTAGCTGCATGGAGACAGCTTGGAGTGCTGCCACCTCTGCAGGAAATAATTTAAACTAAATATGTTGCATTTTTGGTGGAGCCAAAATGTGTGCAGGCGTTTGCTGTGGAAAAGCTGAGTTTTGCTGCTTGAGAAAGGGCTCTTGGAGAAATGGATGGGGAGGATGGACAGGGCAGGAACTTGGCTGGAGAGGAAAGCTGAGCTTGCCTGTTCTGGCAGAGGTTGCAGAGGAAGGAGAAGCAGCAGAAGCACCCAGGACCCTCCACCCCTGCCAGCCCGATTTCCTGGGGCTGTGGCTGCATGTTGTTCTCTGCTGAGCCCAGCACTCACTGTGCTGATGTGTGCAACGGAGTGAAGCGGATATTTAAAAGCAGAATGCTCTGAGGGGTCTCCTCTTACAGCAGGATTGCTCAACAGTCCTCTCTGGTTTACTTCCTCAGGAACAAAAAGGCCTGATGCTGGATGGGAAGCGGCAGCGACAGTTGGTGGCAGGGCTTTGTCGAGGGAAAGCTGCTGACGGGGGCTGCAATGTTTGTATCGTGCTGTTTGGTCCTCTGTTCATGCCTGTGCTGGTTCTTGTCCTAAGAGGCTTCTCCTTTCCCTTAGAGGAGCCTTTCTGTAAAATCTTCCTGTCCTGCTGTGAAGATCACAGATCACATGTAGCTAAATCAAAGTAAAACTGGGATGGCAGGGCCTGTCCTGTTCAGAGACTCACAGCACTTTGCTGGGGGAGGCTCTGTTGTGTAGGAAAAAAGTGTACCAAGAGAAGAGCGCAATGAGGGGAAGAACAGTGGTGGTATAGGAGCACATTTGAGTTGATCTGTCTGAGTCTTTCCAGGGAGGACTGGGTGAGATGGACCCTTGTGTAAGGCAGAGTGACACTGTTCCTACCTCAGGGAGCGGGCGCTGGAATCAGTGAACCTGGGCTGAGAGTCCATATGCCTTGGTAGAAATAGTATTTAGAAGAGGTGTGTGTGGTTTTTATCCCCACTGCTGTGTTTCCCAGGCTCCTCAGACCATGTTGCTGCTGGTGTGTGGCAGTATTATTCCCAGGATGGGTAGTTTTGTCCGGGTGTGTGCTTTGGGAAGGTAATGCTGAGCAGTTGCAGGGACACCTTTTGGTCCCAAAAGCAGGGCAGTAAACTCAGTCACCTTTCTAAGCAGCAGCACTGTCCTTGTTGCACAGCTTTTCCCTCTCCATGCCTGTGGCTGTTCTGGAAGCGGATACAATCCCAGCTGCCATCATCTCATCTAATGGGATTCCTGTGAGTAGGAATCCATTTATTGTTAACGAGGCTACTGGTCCCTTTCTAAGCCTCTGTTCATCTGGTCTCGCTCTTATCTATTGTGTTTGTCTGAGAAGCCCTTGGGGGTGTTTATTAGGGTTTATCCCAGTTTTCTTCCCTCACTGTGACAGTTCAGTGCTTCGCTTCCACAGCCTGTTTGTGTTTATTCAAATCCAACCACTTTTTGCTTTCAACTTTCTTGCCTGTGTATTGATATTCCCCCTGGGTCTGGCTCACTTGCTAAGATGCTGCTTCCATCCAGTACAGCTTATTTCAGTCAATGAGAGGTATCTTCTGCCGTGCCTTAATCACCTTGTTTCCTTTTAGTTTCGTGTTAGAGCTGTCTAGTCCTTGCTGCTTGGGGATTAATTTCCAGTACCTCTGGATTCCTGCATACTGATGCTCCATTTCATGCTCCATTTAATTTTCTTTGAATCAACATCAGATGATCAGCTTAAAAGATTTCAGCCAGTATTCTTGGAGTGCCTGTGGAGACATCTCCACAGTCCCAAGGAATTTCTGGGTATGTTGCATAAGTTGCTAAGAAAAATACAAACAAACACACCAAATGCCAGCATGTTCTGTTGGCTGGTTGTTTTTTCCCCCCACTGTGTAGTCGTGCAGAATATGACTTGTTCTGCCAGCTCCTCGTGTTCTTAGACAGATGTTGGTGCTTTCTGTGTGTCTCCTTGGTGTAGAAGAGCCGCTTCCTCTAGAAGCTTCTTTCTGAAATAGGGTTGTTGCTTTGCTTTCCTTCAAAGAGAGAAGTCAGAGTGGGTCGGGCCATGTGCTGGTGGGTGCAGGCGTTTCCAGGACTGCTCAGTGTGTTCTCTGTATGTGTGTGTGTTCTCAGAAACCTTGGTGTGATGTTTAGAGTGGAAAACAAAGGGAATTTACGTGAGAGCTTGAAGACTGATGAGAAAGGAAAGGGCTGACGTGGATGTAGGATAACTGGTAAGGGCAGAAGTGATGTTGGCACACTTCAACCCCCAAAGAAAATCTGGTGCTGCTTGTTTATATCCTGTTATCTTAAGAAATGGCTAAAAATCTAGAAACAGGGGTAGGGGAGTGGATTGAATTGCTTTTTAAGTTGATGTGTTTTGACTGATGGTGTTGTGTGTCTGGTGTGCTGAGAGTGCCCCTTGCTGGGTGCTCGAGGGGCTCTCCTTTCCCTGGAGTTGGACTGGAGAGACTTGTTTTGAAAGTAAACTCTAATGAATGTGGCTATAAAACCACTGAAACATACCCTGACGTCGGTGTGACATCTGCCAACGTGCCTGGGTACCCTGAAGTGCATTTAAACTTTGTGTTACCGGCTCTTTGGGGAACACTACATGTTACCAGCTCTTCAGGGAGTTATTCAGAGTTCTTCCAGTAACTTGGCTGCTCACAGACAGGATCAGAATTAGCTTTATGGCTGTTGGTGTTAAGGAGTCATTTCCTGCAGTGTGCTCCAAACAAGGAGAGGTGGGCGTCCCTCCCTCCAGGTTTTATTGATGCTTGTGTGGTTTATGACCTTTGCAGCGTTCTGTTTCTCCTTTTACTATGTCCATAAAGACCAGGAGAGACAGTGCATTAGAAAAATGGTTAAAAGGATAAAAAGGTCTTAAAAACTGTAATGCTGTGACCTGCATATGGTGTGCAGAGACCAACTGTCCTAGCAGACCTGGTATAATACATGTCTTAGGGATGCTTTTCACCAGCAGCAGAGATCCTGTTTTTGGGGTATCTGAGGGGCTCTGTGAAGTGCCTGGAATAAAGCTGAAACCTGGTTCTGGCTCCTGCTCAGGGACTGGGACCGTTCCTTGTGTTTCACAAACCATTTTGAGGAAATAAGCATTCAGACTCGCTTACCTCTAAGTAGTAGCCTCGTGTTAAGCCAAACCACCCTGGCTGGGAGACCTTTGCTTTACAATCTTTTTTCTGTCTTTAAATTTGCAGAATGTAGGTGTGGACCGGTCGAGAGAAGAGGCTTTGAGGACAGTGCCCACCCACCTATAGCTCCAGCTCCCGGGGCAGCAGCCCTTCCTCCAGCGCAGCTCAGGGCCCGGAGGTGGAGAAGGTGTCGGAGCGGGTTGGGATGAACGCGCCTCCCCTTCACCTTGAGACATTTCGAATGTGATTCCGCTTCTGTGGAGAAAACCTGTAGTTGTGGATAACTCCCAGTGCCGAAAGGTATCAGTCAAAAGATTGTGGGAAGCAGAATAGAGTTGGTTTTAAGATTTTTATTTTTTTCGTATGTAAATTTGTGCAGTTTCAGTGGGTTTTTACTGTTCATCTGTGCAAGATGGTTAATTGCCCGTGTTGATTTTACTGTCAGATTTTAACTAGACTTTACTTTCTTTTTTAAGTGTTTTTCTAAGAGTTCCTCTTATTTTTACTGTGAATGATTGCCTAGAATTACATGGAGATTTTTTGATGGCCTGTTTAACATGGGTGAAATTTTACATTTTGAGCATTGGAGGCTTCATGTTGCAAAGCTGCTTTAAATGGAGAAGCCCATCAGCTCTGATAGCCGTTCTGTGTTTTAAATTGAGCTTTGGTTTGCCAACAACAACTTTACAGTTTTTCTGAATTTTCTGAGGGAGGCTTTCCCTTTGGAAAATCAAAGCGTTCGGGCTAGATTTGCTACCTGAAAGATTCTGCTGTTTTAGCAAGATTTTAATGTTTTCCAGAGTTCAGCTGTATTTTGGAGGGCAGTGGGGGACACAGTATTGAGTGGGGGGCATAAGTGTGAGCAAGCTGGCAGCTTGGGGAATGAATTGAGAGAGAGAGAGAGAGACTGTCCTGTCTGCTGCAGTTAAAGTAGGGGATGAGCAACTTCTCTTAGTTTGGAAGGGAGGGGAGAAGGATTCAGACTGTCAGGGTCTGAAGGAGCTGCTTGTCTTGTTAGTGTTGTGATTATTTCTTTTCTTTAGGCAATTTTTGGAATGAATTTCAACATAAAAACATATATGTTTCTCTTTTATAGCCACATTTAATACGTACATCAGGAAACAGTACAGAAAGGTTAGGTGAGTTTAACCATTCTAACAGCTCATGCAAGAAAAACACCAGGTAAATTCTGAAATAATTTTAACATGGCACTCCTGCCTTGGGTATTTTTTATATTGTTTTTAAGCACCTTCCATCATCCCCATCTTCGCTGCTCTTTTATGCCCAGTGAAACTCCAGTGCTAAAAATGGAATTCTCTACGTCTGTTGAGGCCACAGCCTTTTTAACTGTACTAAATCAAAGTGTATTTTGTACGCGTGTTACCAGACAACTGAAGTGAGCTGCCAGCACCTGCTGCTGGCTCTAGCTCTGAAATGAGGAGAACTATTCTTTGATAGTTTGACTGTGGTTTTTTTTCTAAGGAAACTCTTCAGTTAATTGAGCTTTTACCACGTAAGTTGTTGGGGTTGTACTGTTGTCTTGTTTTTGTTCTTTCCTCAATTCCTGTGTGAAATACCAGGCCCTCATAACATCGTTTTGCAGGCAAGGGCTACATTGTCTTTTGTTTGTGCAGGGTTTATAAAATAATGTGCTGCTGTTGTGATTATTTTTTTTTTTTAAATAAGCTAAATTCAGCAATATATTCAGCTCTGGAAGTAAGCCATAGAGCATCACTGGGTTCTGTTTCAGAAGAGGAATGTGAGCAGAAAGACTTGCTTCAAGTGCTGCTGTCTAAAGCTTTGTGTTTGTGTGTGATCCCTGCATTTGGTAATGCCATTTCAGACCTTTATTAATTCAGCTGTGTCTGTAGTTATGGGGCGAGGAGACAGCCCACACAGCGCTGCTCAGAGGAGTTAATTTATTGATGTGGAGTTAACAAGGCCACCTTTGTGGCAAAACTGTAGGAGTAATTCCCCCTCCTCGCCCCAGTTTGGCGTGGGAAAGCCAGGCAACCCTTGCTCCTCCACCATCCGGCCGTGACAGGAGTGGTTAAACAGTTTTTACACGGAGAATGTCAGGGTTTATCCGTAGCTACAGAGGGCAAATCCCAGGAGGCTGGATTAAAAAAGCAGGATTTTACCAGCATATTGTGATACTTCTTGAGCTCAGACCTGGCTGAAGAAATGTTGGTGGAAGGCAAATTTTCCCCCAGTGAGAGCTGAGCCCAGGGGCTGCTTCTCTTTGCTGGCCAGCACGGCTTGAAGTGTCTCCTCTCTCCCTTTGTTTAACCTCTCTGAACTGTCAGAGGTGCTGTAACATCCTCGAGGCTTAATGTTCTATGTACAGTAGGTATTTTTGTAGCCTGCTTTCAAATATACTGTGATGAGTGTTTTACTACAATGGGTGTTCAGTAAAAAGAATTGTATACAAGTGTAAATAAACTGTTGTGCTGATACTTGAAGAGGAAAAAAAAAAAAAAAAAGAAGAAGTTGTCAGTTCTGCGTTAGGAAGGTACTAAATCAGTGACTGCATCCGACCCTGGCTGGCAAGAGCAGGTGTAAATTTGTATTTGTATTTGAATGTAGAGTTGAGGTGAATGTAGACTTGGAGTGAGTGATGGGTTCTCCTGGGGTGTAACCATCACTGCCTTTCTGGGGAGGCACAGTTGAGAAATGCAGACTATTGTCACTTTCTGAAGGTGTATGTCCCCCCCTCCTGACAGACTGGTCACTGACAGGGGAGGGGAAAACCCTTGTCTGTATTTGTACCCATTTACTGCCTCTGACTGTTACTGCACTTGCCTGGCTCAGATGCAGTCTCTTGAATGGGGTTAAACTGTCTCTTCTTACATCGTTGGCCTTCGTCGTGATCTTTCAGACAAATGTAATCGTTTGACCTTTGATCCGAGTAATAAAGATCAAATGCTACAACGTGCACCCTTGTGTGTTTCTTTCCGTGTCCAGTTCCAGTGGCTGAAGTGCCAGGTGAGTGTTCCTGCGCCTCAGCAGGTTTCCACAGTTCCCACAGGCGTAGGAATTGCAGCTGGGTTGAGAGAGCTTATCCATAAGCTTAAAGTTCATTCACCCCACTGATTGCTTTACTCTGCAAATAATTATAATTTAAGTAACAGACTCAATAGTGGAGGAAGGAAGTGGAAGAACTGATGACATAAATACAAGCCAAGATTCGCACACAGCAGAAGAGAAAGGTAAGACTTTGTTAGTTTTACCTGGTCATTGGTATTAAGATCTGATCCACGCCCTCAGAGCTACCCTGGTCTTATGTTGTCTTCCAAATGCTGCCTGTCAGTACAAGTTTGCATGCAGACATTAGGTGGAGGGCATTAAATTTGCAGGGGTACTTGTCATTCTGAAGGATAAAGACAAAATTAATTCCTGCTTTGTGGTTTAGAGTTACAGACTCAGATTTTCGTGTCTTGTTGATGGCTGCATGCCAGTGTATCTTCTCTGCTAAGTGGGAGGAGTGTTTTTCTTGGTTTTCACTCCACTGTGTATTTCTGTTTGGAGGAGGGGAAGTGATTTTTTTTTATTTGTTTTAGAGCTTTTAGGCTGCTTTCTGGAACAAATCCTTTAATACCTCCTTCTTCCTGTAGTACGAGGATGACCCAGACCTGATGGGTGAGCGAACTCTTGACTTTTGCTGCCTGGCAGGTGGCCCTGGGGTGCAGCAGGTCGGCAGAGGAGGCCTGAGGAGCTGTCCAGGCTGTGGAGCTGTCGTGTCTGTGCTGTCAGGAGGTACTGGCGGTGCAGGGCAGGGCCTCGTGCGGTGGCTGAACAGGAGGAGGGATGGAGTAGCTGCTCCACGGTGGAAAGGTGTCTGTGCCCAGGTGTTGTGAGGGCAGTCGGGCTGGCAGAAGGCACAGCTGTGGCAGCAGGAGCTGCTCCTGGTAAGTCAGTGAAATGCCAGCTGGAGGAATTGCTGTGTGAAGAACATGGTCTCCTCTTGGCACTGGTTACTCCGGAGCAAAGAAGGTAAGCGCAGGGAACAGGTGTTCCCACAAACAACACTTAGTACTACTTGTAATTCCTTCCGGCTTCTTGCCATGCTGCTGGCACCCACATTTGTAAGTTCTTACCTAGAAAAGCCATTTCTGCTCAGGAAGAAGTGCCCGGTGCTCACTTTTGAAAGCAAAATCCCTTTCTGGTGGAAACCGGCAAACTAGAAATTACTCAGTAGGGTATGTGAAGGAAAAAAGCTGAGTTTTCTGCTCTCCCTGGAGCACCTCACTGCTTGTTGCCCCTTGGACAGGGGGTTGTGTAAGTAGGTGTGTTGGTAACCCTTGCAGTTGGGAGGTGCCAGCTGAGTTCTGCCCCTTCCTGCCTCAAGCTCAGATGGCAGCCGAGTCGTGCTGGCAGTGCTAGAGCTGTTCTTTAGGAGTGGAACAAAGGCAGCACTGTATTCTTTTGAGTCTCTACAAAGTATTACAGCTTTCTGCCGCTCTTTCAGCAGGATTAACAGCCTGAAACTAGCCAGAAGCTCCAGGGTGCTCCTAAGAGCTCTGGAGCGTTGTATAATTCCTGGATGAGCTGACACCCAGACAGTTTTTTTTCCACCTGCTCAGTGTTGAGAAAATTAAATCATTTGCAGTAGTGTTACAGGAAGAAAGGGACCTTGCCTCAGTCTGTATTTTACGAGCTAATTGCAAGAAGAGTTTTTAGCAGGAGCTTTGCAGCAATACGTTTTTCTTACTCATTAATGGTTAAAAAAATATCAATATTCAGAAATAGGTGTTGCAACAAAGCAGGATCTAGTTTTGTGCCATTAGTAGCAAGTAGGAGGCACAGCTGCTGTCTTACAAGCAAACAGAACTGGATTTTGTGTTTGGCAATAAAGCAGGATAATTCCTCTGGGGCAGAGCAGGCAAGTAACTCAAGAGCTGCACACAGTCATTACCTGGCAATTTTGTCCTGCTGGGATCAGCTGCTCTGATCGTGGTGCCTCTTTCTTTTAATAGCATTTAATGGCAAAATCCCACATTCCCAGGCAGGATGGGGCACTTCTGGGATGCTTAGGCCTCTGTCGCCTGCTTGGACTGCCTTGGAATAAATGTGTAGCATTTATTCCTCAAAAGCAGCATGGAGCTGTTTCCCACAGCAGCTGGTGTTACACCAGGAATCTCTGCTTTTGCCTGATTCTTCATTGGTTAATTCACAGAAAAAACAACATAACATAAATATTTTAGGAAAGCAACCAGGGCTTACAAAGCAGTATTTTTTTCCGCTGTAATTTAAAGACAACTGGAGTTTAATTGTATATTGTTAAAAATTATAGAGTCATGAATGAAAGTTACATTAAACTTTCTTTTAATCAAAGACAAATAAAAGAACCAAGGGCTCAAACACATTTTAAAAAGACATCTTCTGTTCCCCAATGTCTTCTCTCGAGCAAAATATACAGCACATATATATATATATATGTATATATATATAACATAACTACATTCAAGTACCAAACGGAATTTACATTTTCCCAAACAGAGAAAATAATGCACATGATTCACATACCTTAAACCCAGCCATGCATAAAAACACTGCCAATAAATCAGGAGTTGGACATAATTCATCACACTACTGTGTATTACTCTGAAGTATCGACATCGTCGTTGGAATGCATTAACACTTGGGAGTGTGGGTTTGTAATGTTTAACCCTGCTTCGAAGTCCAGCTGTTCAGAGACTTACTTATTCAAGATCTGTTCAAATTTAGGGTTAGTAAAAGAAAATCCATCAAATGCAGATTGATCCATGGACTCGATCAGGTTTTTGTCGCTGTAGGACAGTTTTGGCTTCTCACTCAGAAATTCTCTGTCAAAGTTGTTGTAGTCACTTGCTGATTTCTGTGTTAGAGAGGAAAGATGGTTTGAGACAAACTTTGTAATTTATTCCAGAACGAATTACTGAAACACAAAAGGTTGAGCTCCCTCCCTTCTTCCCCTGCTGTAGAGAAAGAAAAAAATCTCATTTTAGCCTGTTTTAACAAGACTGTAAGATTATAACTGGGTGATTGCTTATTAGTAGTAGAAAACAAACAAAAAAAGCCCCAAACAGCACCAGGTTGCTTTGGAAAAGAACCACATGGATTTGTGATAATGCTGCACAATTACCCAAATATTATCTATTGGCAATAGCAATGCACCATTTACTTATAGGTAAGCCAAATATTTCTTGCCATTAACCAAAATGTTTAAATTCCTGAGAGCATTTTACAGGTTGTGCTTCCTCAGAGAAAAAAAAGCAGCGTCCTACAGCAGCTGCACTTTGTGTCTGGATAAAATATTTGTGTGTGTGTTTCATAAAAATCCACATTACTAAAGATTACTGTGAGCCTCCAGAGGTTACTGTTTGTAGGATCCTTATGTTTCCAGAGTTCCCACTTCTATGGGAATGTGAAACCTTGTGTTCTTGAAGAGGCCAGCTCTCCTCCATCGAGCACAGAAGTACAATTTAAAGAGACTGGTACCTCCATATCATTTCACCTGTTCCAGTAACAGGGGCGAGGAACATCGGCTTGGATTTCTAGCTGGGTGAGATGAAGCAGCAGCAGCCCACAGTGATACAGACTGTGGGTTACACACAGGCTGTTCTTCAGATGTTTTTTTTCAGGTAACATCAGGCACGTACATTAATTCTAAAGTCAGTAGCACAGAGAATGCATCTTTTTGCCCCCTTGGAGACTCTCCAGTTGGTTTGAAGCAGCAGAAATGGAGTGCTTGCACAGAATGCCTGCAGGCAGGTACCAGCTGAGCAGCCTCAAGCTACTGGTGCTTCTCCCGTGTGGCACGGCAGAAAAGGAAAGCACGAGGAACTAGGAACATTTCTAACACAGAGGAGAATGGCATTTAGAACTATCTGTTGGTTTTCCTGAAGATTTTATTCATGAAGAAGCTCCCTGAGAGTGCATAGGAAGACAGTCTCAATAGGAAGATTTCTGGGCAGTCAAAGCCATACAGTGCACCTTTTTAAAACTGAACCGTGCAAGAGCAAGGGGGTTTCAGATACACAACTTTCTCATTTGTAAAATGTGAGGAGAAAATGGCAATAGGATACTTTGAGCAGGTTACAGAAGTCACCCCTTCCCCTGAAGCTGCTGTTTGCCACAGAACAAAGAACAACTCACATACCACTTTTGGCTTGAAAGGAGGGTCCACCTCCCTCTTCTCTAGCGCTGTCCAGTTGATTGTTTTGAAGAAAGGATGGTCTCTGATACTCCCAGTGACCCCAAGTCGTTTTGCTGGATCCCTTTCAAAAAGCTGCAAGAGAAGACACCTGGTAAAGCCTTCCATCTGCTCAAAAGGTATGTGGCAGTGGAAGAATAACAGATATGCTGCTAAAAGAACTGAGGTTGCTGGCAGCAAACAGGTCATTATTAATTAATCTGACCTGGCTTTCCCTTTGTAAGAGCAATTAGCTTGCTGAGAAACAGCTCCTTTCCAAAGCCTAGATTTGCCCCTCCTTGGACCGAGACAGCACTGGGACCCACACACTGAACATCAGTCCTACCTTCTCTAATATATCCTTTGATTCCTTGGTAATCCAGCGTGGGTAGTGAGGGGTGTCCACTCGGATTGACTCAAACAGTTCATCCTCGTCATCCCCGTGGAAAGGGGACTGGCCAATCAGCATCTCATACAGCAGGACCCCAAATGACCACCAGTCCACCGAGAAGGTGTACCGCAAACCTTGCAGGATCTTGTTCCGCAGAGCGAGAGATACAAGCAGTTAGTCAAAGGAAGCAATATATCCCAAAAAACAGGAGAGGCATTTTAAGAGAGAATCTTAATAACTAGGGCATTTAGGGAAAGAAGAGAAATCCATCTCTCTGAGAAACTGTGGACACACATCTGCGGTTTTATCCTTGTCTGCTCTTTGTGGGAACGTGGCCAGCTCTGTGGACAGGTCTTTGCTCTCCCTCAGAAGTTTTCTCCATTAACTTTAACTAACCATATACTTGGAAAACATCTTCTCTAGTGTCTTACAAGGTGGAGAAGCAAGTGGCGATGGAAAGTAACTTACTACTAGACAGGCTTGATATAATTTATAGCTTTAAAACCTAATACCTTAGTTGGGCTACTTTGCAAATAAGATTTAAAAAAAAAAATTAACACAGGGAATTTAATTTAGTGAGATTCCCCTTAGAAGCTGCTTTTGTTTTAATTCTAGTTGTTTGCAGGGGCACAAGTCTGTTTTCCATCTGCTGTGCACATACATAGATTCGTACTGTGGTAGCCCTGTGTGTGTGCTGGCTACAAAATAAACCCCAGCTCTTAAAAAACTGAGCATTTTAACTTTTCAAAACCACGTTTTTAAACTTGCATCAACAGAATATTACAAAATTTCAAGTACCTTCTATAAAGAACTCAGGCATAATTTTTTTTCATCTCTGCTTATTAGACTTCAACTTTTCTGAACTATTAGTCTACAAAGAGATGATAATGACAGCAGCCATTTCTGACATCAGTGCATTAAATCCATCCCAGTGGTGTGTGGCTGTGCCTTACTCACCTCGGGAGCGATGTAGTCTGGGGTTCCACAGAAAGTGCTCGCTTTGTTCTCCCCAACAACATTTTCTTTGCACATTCCAAAGTCGGCTATTTTGATGTGGCCTTCTTTATCAAGCATCACGTTGTCCAGTTTTAGGTCTCTGCAAAAAGTGTTTAAAAAGAGTTGTGTTTTAAGTGAGTCATTTTTCTATTCAGATGCACTGGTAAACACCTCCCCTACAGCATAACAGAAGCTTTTCAAGGAAATAATCATCCATCAACACAATCCATATATTTGTGCTTTGGAGGCAGGAGGGACAAGGGAAGAATTCTCTTGTCAGACAAAATAAAAGGCTGAGGTGCATATACAGAGTGTGACCACATTTGCTTTCAGACCTAAAAGCACAGCCAGTACTTCTGTTGCTTCTGGAAGGCGGTGTGAGTTAATGCCCCAGCAGCTGACACAGCACTGCTGCACCAGCTCCAGAGCTCAAAAGAAGGATTGTGTCGGATTCTGCAGGCCTTTGGCAGGAGTGTGATTGTTTGAAGCCTGCCCAGCTCTTAATACTACCTGTGACTTGTTCCTGGTTACAGCACCAGCTCCTGTGTTGTGGCCACGGCCTGTGAAGTGTCCTATTCATGCCTTTTTTTTTTTTTTCAGAATAACACTATTCAATCAAGTAAGAGCTTTTTTCCCAGCAGTTTCCAAAAGCTACATTCCCTCCCTTTGACCGTGATGCATTTTTCTGTCCATCTGGCTGCAAATGCACATACCAGGGAGGGCAGGCTGAAGAGAAAACTGTACAGCCCTCTGCTTACCAAGAAAAACTGAAAATAGAGCAGATAATTTTACCTAAGAACAGGGCAGTCTTTTCTCTTGGGTAGCTGAAGTTCCCAGTATCAGCTACTCACATTGCTCAGAGTGTCAGCTGCAGTTCAGACCAAGAGTTCCTGATCTAATGCAGTGCACCAGAAATCCTTCCATGTTTGGGCACCAGCTGCTGCTCATCTGAGGAAGCTGAATATATTTGAGATGGGGAATACTCACAGTAACGTAGGGCTCTGCACTTTCCCAGCTACAGCAAGTCCTAAAATCATTCGTATGATGTGCACTTACATATGTAGCACCTACTTAAAATTGCTCTGAGTCAGGTTCTGGAGTTATACCGGTGAACATCCCATGTGAGATGGGAAAAACCAGTACCATTGGTTGTCTTGTTGGAAAACAGTACCATTTCTCTGAAAATATTTCATACTATGAAATTCCCCCCCCCGGAACAGTCTAATTTAACGTAGAGACTTCAGGTGCTTCAACCTCGTGTGGCAGAAGCGTCGATGTTGTGGTTTCACCAGAAGGCAAAACTTTCACCTCAGTGGTTTGCACGAGGCCAGTGGGGATTGATGAGCCTCAAGGACCCTCTCCCTCACCTCCACACTAAACAGACTCATGATTTGAAGGCAGTGCTTAAAAACAACTGAAACAGAACTGCTTTTGTGTGACACAAATATCATTCCATCACTCTAGTTGCCAAGGAAAAAACCCACACAAACAGATTCACGTCAAGCATGTTAAAGGCCCTGGAACTACATCAGATCACTGACAGGCAGCTTGTGCTTGTTACATCAGTCAGGAACTCAAAGAGGCACAAAGTGCTAAGACAAACTCCATATTCCCCCCTGGAGCTGGCTGGTACTCACCTATAAATAATGCCTTTGCTGTGGAGAAACTGGAGCCCACATACGATTTCAGCTCCGTAAAACCTGAAAAGACCAAAACATCTTTTAATCCTTGCTCAGTTTAAACACAGCCAATGCAGATAGCCAAAATATTGCTGTAAGCATCTCTTCATGGAGTGAGAAGCACTGTACAAGCCTTTAAATCCTGCTTTACGTAGCCAGATGCTGTAAAGCTGCAGGTTAATCCCTTCACCACACATCGGCAGTGTCCAATACCAAACAGAGGGGACACGACTGCAACTTGCCATGAGGTTTCATTCCACTTCCCTCAGGGCACACTGTCCCTTTTCTTCTCTCTAATAATAATCTTTGTGTGCTTTTAGTGATATGCACATGCCTTTGGAAAGACAGCTATTGGGAGCTCAGCCCCCAGGGATGGCTTTAGGAGGGACTGGGCATTAATGCTGAGGTTAGAAGCAGGCATCACCTCTGTCTCTGCTCCTGCCTGGCTGGAACACTTCAGGGGTATTCTCCTCAAAAACAGAGATGATGATCCAGAGGAGATAAAGGAAAATGCTAAAAGAATGCTTCCCCATGCCCCAAGAAGTATTACAAGCCTTTTCCCCCCCCCCCCTTCTAATTGAACAATTATAAAACTATTTCCACTTCTGTAAAGCAGAATGAATGTTGACCCAAAACTTCACAAATAGGCACAGGGGCTACCAGGAGAGGCTGCCAGATGCAGAGATGTCTGCTGAAATGCAGGTAAGCTGGAGGAGCTTTATCCAGATTTTTGCTGGGGAGAGTGGGAAGGGAGCTTGCCCTGCCCTATACAGCTGGCTGCTATTTATGCCAGACTCTTGATCTGATCCCATCCAGTCAGTGTTCCTTAGCACAGTGCCCAGTAACAGAGGACATTTTCCTGATGCTTATAGGTAGGTCTGCTACTGTCCACTGTTACTTTTTAGGTCCTGCATGCACGCACTCAATATTACAATTAAAACTGTCATGGCTTTGGGTGAGAGAAGTAGAAACTGACCTCAAACTAAGAATGACAGATAAAGTAACAATAGTAAAATATTTTTGCATCTTTTAAAGATCACTGGAGCTGAAATCTTCAGCCACAGGTGACTGACACAACTGCACTTCCTAAACAAAGCACCCATTTTATTAATATCTTGTGAAAGGTACAGGTGTTCTGTGCTATCATAACAACTTATCATAACAGTGTTGATTTTTTTTCCAATTTTTTCCCATCAAAATACTGTCCCAAAGGACACTGAGGCTGTACCTTTTTCTTTTCGCTGCTGGCTGATGTTGCAGTCTATCTTGCACCTCTAAGTAAAACATCACACCATGTAAATTAAGAAGGTCTAACTCCACACATCATTAAGTGAACTTCGTTGTATTAACCCAGTGCCTAGAAAGACCTTTTCAATCATCAGCCATTGAAATTCCAGGGCAAGTAAGGGGCACAAAACTAGCAGCAGTAAACCCAGAGACTAAAATCCTTCATGGAGATGGGGAATGAAGGGTTGTGGACTTACGTTGCTCTGTAGAGATCAAAACGCCCCTTGTCTTGTATGTGAAACATCAGGTCTCCCCCATTCAGGAACTCCATAACGAAGAACAGATGATCCTGTTTGCAAATAATCAGGGAATGGAACAATTACTGATGCTGTTCCAACCACAGATGAAGTAGAATGTGCCTATGGGGGACTAAGCAGCCTCCTCTGCTGAAGGATTTCTCTGTTTCATGCACACCCCGAGAGTCTGGAAGGCTCCTACAGAACTGAGTGGCCTGGTCTTGTAAAGATAAATAGCTAATCTTGTATTCTGTGGGTTTCTAGACTTAATAAATATACACATTTAAACAGACTTACTTTTACCTGTGACTCATCTTTTCTCCTCTCAGTAGAGGAAAGTTCAGATCAAGGATTTAAATTAAACTGCCTCTTATTCCAGATTGCATAGATATTTTTCTGATCTCATTCTGTCCTCACCCACATATTCTTGGTCCTACTCAGACTTACTTTCCACAAGGCCTGTGAACTATTGCACAGAGCACAAGAAAAGGAAGCCTAATTCTTGCACCACTGAGTTCCTTCCATTTGACTGCAGATGACAGCATCCATTAACAGGCTCGACCTGTTGTCTTGCTGTCACCACTGGCCTTTTTCTTACCTTTGTCTGAAACGTGCAGTAAAGATGTGTGAGAAATGGATTTTCCCATGCAAGTGCGAGGACCCGCTTTTCCACCATGGTACATTCCACGTCATCATCAATTAGCACCACGTCCTTTTTCAGGGCTTTGATAGCAAAGTATTCGTTCTTCCCTTTCAGCTCAGCAAGCAGAACCTACAAAAAATAACGGGTGATGTTACAGCATGGGTAGGAAACACTTCCTACTGATGGTTTCAGTCAGGGAAAGTCATAGCAGGTGCCATGACAATTCAAAAAATACATTTAAATGGGAAAGATAAGGCAGATTGGGGAGTGTGAAGGTGCTGGACATAGAGGTGAGGAGATGCAGGCACACAGGTTTTTCTGTCAACGTCTTGTGAGTGTATAAACAGCAGCCATGTAAAGCCTGTTCCTTCCCCAGAGCTGTAGTTTCAGGAAAGCAGCAGACAGAGCCCGTGGAGGTCCCACTGCTCTCCCAAATATCCCCCTGCCCCTGCACTGGGACATTATGAGGCTGTTTCTGTACAGAGGGCATGAACCTAAAATATCCATTTGCACTGTCGTGCATAAAGGGCAATTCCTCTGCCTCGATACTAAACAACCAACAAAGTGCTGTGCATTATGAATCACACTTGAGTTTAGACAAGATACAGGTGATGAATTTCTAGTGTCTCTGACAAAGATGTCTATATACCATTCTGTTAGAAGATTATCGAGCCAAGGAGCTTTTAAGACCTTTCTGGTTAATGGAAATAGCCTGTCACACTGCAGAGATCAAGCGAGGCAGACACCTTAAGCTCTCCAAGTTTGTTACATACCTTTCCAAAGCTTCCCTTCCCTAGTACTTTGTGGAAGACAAAGCTGTCTATGTTGAATTTTCTCCTTGCAGCTCGTGACGCTGTCTTGGCCGTGCTTCCCTCCCAGAGCTTATCGTACTCGCTGTTATCTGCTGATCAAAACAGGGAGGTCCAAGTTCAGTGTATCCAGAAACACTGCATGACTCAGATCCCTGGACAGGAATTAGGTACTGGCACAGTATTTCAGTGCATCTGCTGCTGGAATACTGGTGAACCTAAACATCAGGGTCAGCTCCTGCGGTTTACAGCAAAGTTTAAATCACTCGAGCATACTCGATTTGGATCTGAATGGAACCCGGGATTGTTTCTGATGCAGGGTTTAAGCAATACTCGGGTATTATAAAAATCAAGACCCTTAACTTTTCCCTGTGACTAAAATACAGAATGTAATTCGCAGAAAAAGATACTTTACAAGGACTGCTTGTAAACAAACTATTTATTTTCCCTTAGCAGAACAGGACAGTCTCTCAGCCACATAAAGAGATCTGATTTATGCCCAATGCTGGCTAAGTAGCACGATCATACAGTTTAATCCTGATTATATCCTAAAATTAATAACTTTTTTTCTGCCTTCTTCTGCACAGACCTGCTAGGTCACTAACAAGACGCTGATGTTAATCATGAGATGATCTCATGTGTGCCCTGTAACTGCCCAGCATTTGGGACAACCCAGGCAGCAATCACAGCAGCTGCACCCTGACGTTGTACTTGCAAGAGGTTTTGGGATTTTTTTGCTCTGGTCTGGCAAAACAAAACAAGTATGCTAAGTAATATAATTTATTTTTTTTTAATGGGCATTTGAACAGAATTAATGCAACGTATGGAAGAATATATAAAATCCTGTACACACCAAACCCACACGTTATCTCTTACCGAGTCTGGTCATTTCCATCTGGTAAAACGTTACTTCTGCTGTTGCATTTAATTTTGCATAAATTATCATAGGTCAGCAGTCATGAAAATAAGCTTATACAATGCTTGAAGTCTTTAGCAATAGTGAAAACACAAACACCAAATGAAACTTTACTCTGAACCCACCGACATGGGATTCCAGGTTTTTGTCAAAAGTTATGTAAGAATTTTGTGTGGCCAGGAGATGGTAAAAAGAAATACATGCCTTTTTTTTTTTTTTTTTTTAATAGTGCTTATTAAAAAAGATTGTTTAACACAAGGCAAGAATAAATAACTACTTAAATTGTCTGGTAGGTAAATGGCCATATGGAAACCTTTTCACTTTTCTTACCTGTTGTATCTCCTCCTGGAGCTTTATGTTTCTTATCAAAATCTTGATAAATACCAACACTTTCTACGGACCCAGAATCGGACCTTCGTGTAGATTTCTGAGAAGAGGGAACATTTGAAATTTTAGTAAGGAAAAGATTGAGGTTTTCTGGGTCATGAAAGAGCTGGCACAACAGCTCTCTCTGTTTTCAAAGTAAATATCCTGTGAAAGCTTCGGAACACACAGCTCAGAGGAAGCACTGTTGGCTTCTGTGATATATTTTCCTGTTTTATTTCAGGACTTGTGTCTGAATCCTTATCTGCAAGCCAGAAGTCAACCACAAAAGACAATCATGCTGCAGCAGATGAACAAGTTATGGGACCAGTATTAACTCCAGAGGAGTTTTCTTTGTGTGTGTGTATATAGGTAAGATTAATAAAAATGGAGAATATCTGGTATATTCCTCTTTATTCATTTAATTTTATCATTCAAGTGGAATTTTAAAGTGGAAACATGTAAAAAGCAGACTTCAATATTATGATGTCACTGTTTAATCAATTAAACAGAAAGGCTGAGAATAACCTTGGCACCCCAGAACTGGGGCTTTGGGAAACCACAGCCTTTAAAAAAATTCTGTAAGTGGGATCCTCCTCCCCACCATTCCCATTTTAGGCTATTGATATCTTTGTCAGTCTCTATATGTATCAAATTAAAAAAGAGAAAGCTCTTTGCATTTCCTCCGTTCCAAACTCAGTTCCCCATAAAAGTGATAAGGAAAAGATGATGTGAAACCCCCAAGATGCTCTGAAAACAAGGAATTACCTGACATGGCAATAAAGCATACCTGGCTAACTTGATTTAAAGCTTCAGCTAGCAACTTCTGGTTTATTCCACACAGGTTTGCCACCTTCTTCTGGCATTTATGATGCACATTCATCCCACATTCTAAAAGAAATGTCAGGTTGGTTATACAAGCATCGGGCAAACAGTGTCTGACATTAGAACAAAAAGGCTGTTTCTCTGAGCAGTTCAGAAACCTTGTTGTGAGACCAGGCTGGACACAGGCCTGTCATTGTTAACAAAATTGCACTTTTTATCTTCCACGCAATGAAGGCTAAATTGTAAAAACTGTTCACAAGGAAAAAAACTCCTATCACCATTATTTTATTCTCAAAATCTGTTACAATAAGGTTCATCCTGCCTTCCTGTGGGAGAATTATAAAAGCAGTATTTACAGCTTTCAATGTACTTTTAGGTGCTTGAGTCGGAACCACCAAATTTCAGCTCTTCCCAAAGTAGTAATTTTGATTATGCCCAAGGTTACACCTCCACAGTGTGTTCCCTGACTCCATCAGCAGCTCACCTTGGCTGAGCTGTCACATGAGCCAAATGGCTCTTTGTCCGTCTCTAGCACAGAAGCCTTTTGAACCCACATGGACGAGATGACTCCCATCCTACACAACACACACAGGAATGCACGGTGTGTAGCCGTGGGGATGGAACCCTGGGAAAGCAGGGAGAGGTCCCAGCTGCCTTCCCCTCCTCCTCCTCACCTTCACATTTGAGCCCTTGCTTGACCAGCCCCCAGAGCAGGCTGCCACAGTGGTCACAGAAGGTCGGGCTCATGTAGTTGTAAACTCTGAAGCGATGAGGCATGTCGATGTTGAACCTTTCCTTCTGAAACTGAGCACAAGGAGAGGGAGGGGTGAGGCACTGCCCAGAGCAGGACCACCTTCTGGTGGAAAACTGCTTGGATATTACAAGCCCACAACAATTTTATATCAGTCTTGCATCCCTCATCTAGCAGGGAAAGGATCTGCCCATCAAATACCACCCAGCTGCTCGCGGGGCTTTGGACTACTATTCATGCTTGAAAATTTTGTCCACTTCCAGAGAAGACAGTTCCGTGGGCTGTACAGCCAAGCATCTCCCAAATGGAGCTGGCAGTTTCCATACAAGGTTTTTGTTAGTTCAGGGGTGTTTAATTACATAATTACAGTATAAATATATTGTTTCAGCTCTTACCATTGTGTCCCTGCTGTTGGCTGCAGTACCAGTGCACCTCCCAATGATTTTATCAATACATTTCTTGTGAATAGCAGCATTGCATTCTTCAAGACATGCACAAGAAAAAAAAGGATTCCTTCAGATAATAAATACATGGGATGAGGTGTTTGCATATCATAGCAGAATGTGAAAAATACACATCTTTCCATCATACCACAAACCCCAAAAACTTCTTTTCCAGCAAGAAGATTATCTTTTTTGAGCTGATTCCCCCACCCCCCATCTTTTATCATAAACTTTATTTCTAAACTAAACCAGCCTCCATTAATTAGGCAATGCTACTGGCATTTGATAACAGAAGAATAATGTTATGCTTTTGAGCTTTACCCTTTGATATCTCCTCTCTGTTTGGAGTAATGCAGAGATCTATGCTCAGTCAAAAGACCTTTTCAATTCAGCTGTAAAAAACCCTTAATAGTTGTAATTCATTTTAGAAAAGGTTTCACAGAAGCTGCTGTCATAAATGAGTGCAACTTTTCAACAGCATTAAACGCTTCTGAGAATAGCTGGGTCTACATCTTGATACTAAAAACCCAGGTAGGAATCTCAATCATATTCCATCAGTTATTGTGCAAAACTGATATTTAACATCTACTACTACCACCTATGGCAATGATGCACTGTGCTATGCATATTTACAGAAGATTTTTTTCAACAGTAACTATTAGATCTTCAGAATCATGTGGAAAACAGGAGAAGAAAAACGTTAAAAAAAAGTAAAATCAACTTACGTCTACATTTGTATCCCTGCTTGTTGAGTCCCCTGAAAAACAAATGTTAAAGAAGGAAATAAAGAACCATCCATTTACAGGAATAAAAGATAGGGGTTTTTTTTAATTATTATTATTTTTACCATGTCAACCAATTAATCCTTTGTTTATGGGAATATTTTTTCCTATTAATAAACTGGTCTAAACTCTGCTTATCAGAATCCTCTGTGTCAGGAAAGCAAGGTTTAAAAGGTGAGGTACTGTGTTTTGATAGACCAGCAAATCAGGATGGGGACCCAGAAATGACAAGATTTCAATCACATGGGAAATCCTTCTGATCTGCCTTAGGACAAAAACAGCTTTGCTGTGAAAGGGATTCAGCTTCTGGCCCCCTATGGCTCTTTACTCTGCCATCAGCCACTTCACAGGCTCAAAGTCTGAGCACTGTTTTCTCAGAGCCACCCACCCCTGTTGATTATTGGCCAGATCTCACTTGATGCTGATGGAATTTTTGTCAATCATTTTCAGTGGCAAAAATATTTAAGTTCTGTTTTTTAACGTGAAAGAGACAACTATAGTTCTTAGGTATAAAAATACTCTTAGTATATATATAATTTCAGTTTCCAAACACACGTGAATTCACGTGTCATGTTTTGTCTCAATGTACCTGAAGTGAATGTGGAAGTTATTGGGGGAGTGGAAGACACTTAATTTTTCCTTCTTACCATACAAAGTCTCTGCAGACAGAGCAAAACGTAGGTTGTCCAAAGAAGGTGGCAATAAACTCATGATTTTTGATGTAGTGGATTTTGGCCTGTTTGATGGCTCCTCTCCTGTTAATAGTTACTGTCCCCTCATTTTCCTTCATTGACTGTTTGCAGTCTAAGGGGAAAGACAAGAAGACACACTTTTAATACTTAAAGGCCTTACAGAGATGAATATTTGCTTCTCTCAAACATTCAGTTGGTTTTTTGGTTTCAGAATTGTGTTTCTGTTTATTTTACACCTGCATCCTCCAGACTTTCAGCCCAACAAGGGTGGGACACATGCACAAAAGCCTTTAGCAGATGAGCTGAGGGGAAGAAGCAGGAATGGAGCACAGTTTTGCTAGAGAGAAACGACAACCACAGTTGTTTTTTGAAAAAAAAAATCTAAGCTCCTATGTGTAATGTGATTTATGTTTAAGATAAATAAACATTTTATTGGAAGAAGAAGGGTCAGCAGAAGCCTTTCCATTCTGCTGCTCCACGTGCCCTCCTGAACCAGGACTACAGAAGAAATTCAGCAGGACCTTCTGAGTCACCATCAGGTGGCTTTCTTCCAGCCTCCAGGATCAGGAAACCGTGAGGACAAATTAAGATTTTCAGTCAGACTTTTTGATGTTGCTGACTCATAACGTTGATGATCTGTCAACATCTCTCAGTCCCATTCCTCTCCCGTCCTATCTCCCATGGAATACATAGTACTATAGCAATGATATTGCTACGATCTACAGTAGCATCTAATGCTACATCACATTAAATTAACACTTAATGTTAAGCCAAGAAATAAAATGACAAACAAATTCTCAGGCTCCAAGTCCAACTGGCTCATGCAGGTCCTTCATTACAGGTTATAGTTATTTCCATCCATTTCCAAGGAAGTTTCTGAGTTTCTTTTACAAAAATGAGTATTTGTGGCTTTAAGACTGAGACACAAACTCAGACTATAAAGCCTTACTTGTACATTTAAAAAATAATATGAGTTTGTAACAAGGGAGAGACTGGGTTAACTGGTGATTTAACCCTAGGACATGAGAGGAGCTGTTGAGGAACTATTCTATCCATCAGGAAAAGGTAAAGGCTTGAACTGGCAACAAGGAGCTGTTCAGTCACTGACTTCATCAGCTCCGGTCAGCAGCTTGTGGGTCCCAGCCTGGAAGAAGTGTGGACGTGGTTTGCCACAAGTGTAGCAAAGCTTAAGGCAATGGGATCTTGCCATTTGCAGGCTGGGAATTTCCACAGCAACAGAGTAAGGAAAAAGCCAGAAGAGCATTTTTCCCATTGTCAATACAATAGTTTTCTTAATTTGCTCCATTGCATTGCTGCCTGTTATCAAAATCAGTGGGAACCTTGCTTTGTGTACTGACAGAAGCAGAGTTGTTTCCTTTGCCAAGTCACGCTCACTGCAATGCCTGAGCTTACTACGAAGTTACCCAGGAGCTCTGGCTTTCTCATTGCCGGCTGCGCTTGGTTCTTGTCATTTTATTAGCTGGCTGCCACCACTGCTATTTCATTAGACCTCTGAACCTGGAATACAATCCATCATTTGACACCATTCCGAGTGTCCTAAACTAATCTATCTGTCAGCCAGCAGCAGGCAGACAGCAGCAGCATGTACTGTCTTAGAAAAGAAAGGACAACATCAGCTCAGAGATTAAGGGAAGATTAAGCATATTAGTGAAAACAAAGCTCAGAAAAGGTTCCCGAGCTTCGCTACCAGGTATTAATGCACTTTTCTGAGAAACTGGCAACCTGGTTCAGAGAAAAACCCATCGTGACACCCTCTGAAAGGAGCTCAGAGTGTGCACTGTGACACCCTGGCACTGAGCACGGCCTCGAGTTACCTCTGCCCCCGCAGGAACAGGATTCATTTTTGTTCTTCAAACAGACTACTGAGTTCACCCAACAAAATCGCTCATCAGCTGCTGCACTTCAGCTTGTGGAAGTCTGCAAACAGTACTATCTCTTTGTTTAATCCTGCTGAGCAAATACACAGACCTCACCCACTGCTCCTCAAATGCTTCAGGGAAACCACACACCGAAATGTGTGTGCAAGGAAAACAAGGTGGTTGAGAGTCAGCAATGCTTCATATTGTCTGCTGCATGAAAAAGATGTCTTGGTAAGGATGATTTAATCAGTAACAGCAACAGAACAGAGAAAGACGTTTTGCTTTTTGGCACCTATTCTGGGGAGGTCACCTGTGATGGCAGCAGATGAACAGACAAAATCCTCCCTGAAGTCCATAACACAAGTAAACCAAGTGTTTAC
Organism: Pseudotriccus pelzelni; assembly: GCA_035584735.1. Taxonomy (NCBI): domain Eukaryota; kingdom Metazoa; phylum Chordata; class Aves; order Passeriformes; family Tyrannidae; genus Pseudotriccus; species Pseudotriccus pelzelni. Next base: position 16,021,600 of record JAWMRA010000023.1, on the reverse strand, counting down.
TGAGAACTTACAGGTGAACTGGACATGGCTAAAATGCTAAAATGCTTAGAGCAATCGCCAATACTGTGTGCAGAAGTCTCTGACAAAACTTGATCAAGATAAGGGAAACAGTGGTGTTTCCTCCCTGCCTGGAGCACTGATACCAAACTTAAGAGAATTATATGTGAGACTGGCTTTTTTTTAAGAGGGCAATTAATAAACTAATCATTTTGGGGTTTTCCCTCTTTTTTTTTTCTCAACACTTTTTTTAAACATACTTTAACAGGGAAGAATCCTTGAGCACAGCAGCACTTCAAAATCTGCACGTGAGAACACACAGGCTTCACAGCCAGCTTCCTTACTAAATACCTTTGCCAAAACTAATGAATATATGCAAGTATAGCTGAAGATATTTTTGTATTTTGGTTCAGAAGCGGCTGAGAGGTTTGGAGAGCAGCTGGAAGTCCAGTGTACCTGAAGGTGAGGTGGTTATGAAATGAGAGTGTAGCTCATTCCAATTTACTATGGGTGTGTTTAACAAGTTATCTTTACAGTGTAAATTACCTTTAATGTGTATTGCTCCAGAAAAGTTTTAAGCAGTTCAACCCACCATGGACTCAACTGAGGCATAAAGGTTTAATTTCAAACATGCAGAGACAATTAACAATTGCAGGGAAGTAACTTTCACAACAACTGTATGGATGGCAGGGTGGAGATGAGGGGGAGAGAGAAACAAAAAGGGAAAAACTTTGCTTCCTTCTCCAAGCAAGTCAGGATTCCCATAGATAAAATGTGTGTCATGAACCAGCACATGGTCAGAAAGAATCATGTACAAACCAGCTGAATCAGCAACTAGAATCCAGGTGACCTCTATGGCCTGGACTTGAAATGAATCATTTTGGACCCAGCACACGCCATTAAACATAATCTATTTCCTCTATTGAGAACTGCAGTTAATATTTATCACTGCCACGTTCATGTATTTCAAGGTCCCTTCTCAAAACTTGCCGCTGATCTGACAAAAGCCCCCGGAACTCCTCCACGCTGTACATTGATGAAGAAACCATTAAGCACGGCTGTGAATGGACGGTGCAGCTCTCCAGACATGCTGTAAGCAGGCCACTGTATTCACTATTTAACTGCAGCAGCAATCCTGCTGAACATTTCACAGCCCTCACAGCCACCAACACAACACCCAACCCACTGCCTGCAAAACATTTACTAAAGCAATATTGCCAGCGCTCTGCTGAACTGCAATAAATCTCAAGGTGAGACGTCAAACTGTCTCAATTGAACCTCAAAAGTCCAAGGGCAAGAGAAAGCAACCTCAGAATAACCCCAGTAGTTTTTTTAAGAAGGAAGAATTGAAAAAATATTTACCATCTTCAGAGTTCATTTCTCATTTTAACCTGCTCATTTCACGGTGCTGTTTGTGAACAGAGGAAAGATAATAAACAGTGCCACTGCCAGAGACTGGGAACTGGGACCTCACTTCAAACAGGGCAGCCAAAGCATTTTATGAGCTAACTGATGGCTCAGGTTGAGATTTGCCTGAAACTGTATAATAAATTGCAAACCCAACATTTCTGTTCAGTGTCTGTCTCCTTCTGCTGTTCTACAGCCTTGCATTTGGCTTGGTTTGAAAGTTTGAAATTTAAGTGCCCCTTCAGGTCAAGAAAAACATTAATCTCATAGAGCAATCATTAAAAGGGAAAGCTTGCTCCTCACAAAGGAGCCTTTCCTAGCATGAACTGTCTCAGAAGAAAACTGCTCTTTAACCTGGTCCTAGAGAGGATTGCTTTAAAGATCATCTGTAAAAAAATGCAACAAGCAAACGACCAACCAAAAACCCCAAAAGAATAATTTACAGAAATAAAAGTTTCCCAAAAGCCTACAATTCTGTGACATGAACTTGCTACGTTACATCATTTTGGTCTCTGTGATCATCATAACATTTCATTTACTGAGTATTGGTATAGATTTATTTTTTTTAAACAAAACAAAACTTTCTCCTTCATTCTCAGTACTTGTGGATTTTACACTGCTGATGTTTAAGTAGAAATACCAATAATTTGCCATTGTAGAGGCAAATACTATTGTCTCTGAAGGCTGGCACACAATCTCAAATTACCTATCATGGCCCCAAGCTGTTATACCACAAACTTTAGCTCAAGTGGTTAAAAACGGTGCTACAAACTCTTAGCGGCCTGTTCTGAAAAGGTGTGTGTGCTACACGTGACAGTGTGCACATTTCCACTGTAAGACACACAACAAATAAGTTACACTCCGCTCTGCAGGGGCTGGGACACCCGTGGGACGTGGGCTTCTTGCCAGCCCCTCTGAAGAGGATCCCAGAATGGTTTGGGCTGGAAGGGACCATCAAGACCATCTAGTTCCACTGCCCTGCCGTGGGCAGGGACACCTTCCAGCAGAGCAGGCTGTTCAAAGCCCTGTCCAGCCTGGCCTTGAACAATTAAATGAAGTCCTGGCTGGCTCCTGAGCCAGCAGCTCCCGCTGTCCTGACCGACACAGGGCACTGAGGGGCTGCTCTGCAGCTGCCTTAGGGTGTCTCTGCTCTACTGGCCTTTCAGGGGCATTAATGACGCCAGCAATCTTCTAGAAAAGTGCTAAAACAAAACACCAGAGTTTTTAACAAGCCCTGCCTTTCAATCCAGGAATAAAAACCCCCCCACGCTGCAGCCTTTGTAAGCGCTCACACCCGCTCAGAGCTGCTGTGCGAACACGGCCCGTGCTCGGCGCGCAGAGCACTTCTTATTTTACACTTCAGTAAGTGCTTTATAGAACCCTTCTGCAGAGATACCTGCTATCTCATCTGTTCTGGTAAAACAGGGAATAAACTAGAAAATGAGTTCTCTTTTTTTCTTTGTCAAATTAAAAACTAACCTTTAGACGTACAGCATCTAGGTCAAATTCCTACCGAACATATGAGCTATATCAAATTTTCTCTGCTCCACACAGCATGTTATCTACCTTACCAACCACAGATACCTCCAACTTGGTGTTTATGAAATCACTACATCTGCAAATGTCTCATTTTCTTAAAGAAAATGGGAAAATAAAGCCAGAAGATGTTTTTATTAAATTCATGCCATTGCACTTCTAGCAGCAGGCTAAAGCAGATGCTAGGTGCACTGAATGACCACCACATCTGCCAAATTTCTAGAAATAGTATTTTCTCAGTTAAATAATTAAATCATACCAACATCCCCATCACAATTATATACTAATAATGTGATAATCCTTCCACAATATACCTCGTCCATAGAGAACCTTTCGTCAAATCTTAATTTAGACAATATGCACACTGTGATAATAAATGTGTTATTTGCTCTATTATTTTTCAAAGGTAACTCAGAAAAATTCTGAAATCTCATGCTTCCCCAGCATTCATCTCGATACACAGAGAAAAACATATTCAAAATCTTCAGTTCATGTTCCTCTCCCATAAGTCGGACACTTGAGATATCAGAAGTTCATCACACAAATTACTCACCTTCTGGTACTTCCAATGGCATTTTAAGGAAAGAACTCACTAACCCTTTCTCTGCAGGAAGCTAAAGCCAGCAAAACAGCAGTTCAGAAACTGAACCCAAGCACACTTCCAAAGCTGCTAACACTGCACAAGACACTCAGCAGAGTGAGGTCCTGGGTTTTCTTACTGGATAAGGTCATTAACTACATTTGAATAAACAAAGATCAAGCAAAGCATTAAACATATTGCAACTCCCACCTATTAAAACTAAAGCTGCTTTAGAGAATTATAACCTAGTTTCAATACTACAGCTAGAGAAGCAGGGACAGAAGGAAAACAATGTTCTGAAATTAAAATTGAGGTCAACACCTTTGTTCTCACGTTTCACATACCAGAAGAAAAAAACTTCAAAATTTCCAGCACAGGCTTATATTCAAATCACAGGACAGAAGACAAAAAACTTCTTTGACAGCTCTAAGTCAAGGCTCTGCAGTCCCCATTTTACAGGGTCTAGAAAGCAAAAAAGACCTCTAAGACTGGGAAGACTTTCCATACATAGCCCTAAATTAACTGGCCAGGCCCCAATCTGCAAAAACAAATATACAAATGAAAAGCCTCAATGTAGCCTATCAAGGAGAAAATTTTAATACCACGATTCCATGATTTTTCTTTTCTGATAATATACCTGTTAATGGAGCAGTAACATGCTCATTTCTCAATACTGCTCTGTACCTTCGAAGCACAGGAAAGCAGTTTTCTCTAAAGATGGCAGGGTGTTTTGCTATTCAGAAGGAGGGCTTGAAAACCAGCAGCTTTAGTTTGTAAAACAAGCCACAGAAAGAGTTAGTGGCTTTTGCAAAGTGCTTGAAGATTTTCAAACAAAAGGTAGCTCCTATAACTCAAAGATACTAATGGTAGCAGTACCTTGGAATAAACCAGAGAACAACTGGAATACCACTTTCAGAACAAGCCTTTTTTAGTCTTTTAGAAACTCAGCAACCCTAGAGTTCTGTATGGAAAAGCAGGTCAGAGAGAGAACAAACTGGTATCTGTATAGGAAGGAATGTGAACTGTCTCTGAGCTTTCAACTATTAACCAAGGCTTTTGGCAATGTCAAGAATGGAGGTTAATACAAACACGCTTGTAATGCACTAACAAACCTCTCTCATCTAATACTGGAAACGGCAAATGTAACTGGGGGAAACATTTACAGCAGTGCAGTGATGAGCCAAAAATCGACATTTGCCTATTTAGCAGTAACATGAGGGAGGTTTATAATTTTGAGAAGCAGTAGTATGTTCAAATATACTGATATTTGCAGTGTTCACATCAAGTATCAGATTGAGTAACTTTCCTTCGCAAAATGCAGACATATAAATGTGCTGAAATGTCTTGAAAGGCAGTTTTCCACCACCTTTGTGGTTTAGTTGCCAAAAAGGTATCAGTGACTAATTTTATATAAAGCAGAAGGTAAATAGGAAGTTGTTGCAAAGTAAAGATTGAAAAAGTGCAATAACAGCTGAATCTTAACTTGCCAATTAAAGTATGATTGCACGAATTAATGATCTGTTTGGTATTCAGGCTTCATCCACAACCATCTGCAGTTCCTAATAAAGGCAATCAGAAGAACTGCAAGAACACTGCATCTATTTTTAAATGATTTTGATTAGTAAGTACAATTAATTTTGTGCTTACAGCACACGAGTATATTACCTTCCTACTAACAGCTAATAATGAATTATGGAAAGTTTACACTTATGCCATCTCTATTTTTCCTCATGTCTATGTGGAGAGCATGAAACACATTTCAGCTTCATCAAATAAGCAACTGAGAATACAGAAATTGAGTTTGTACAGGTTTGGTTGAGAAACTTTTATGTTTCCAGGAGAACTGGATTTCTGTATGTCTCATTAAATTGACAAGATTCTCATAATACCACTGCCCTCTGGCACAGCCTTGCACAGGAAACCAAGACAAAGACTAAGATTTAGGTCTTTTATTATAATGGCCCACAACAGTTTGAATGCAAACCAGAGTATTACTGTAGCATAAACAGAGAGCTTTGGATCTTCAGAGAAACACTCTTACCTAATGACTCCTAAAAGTTCAACTTTTTTTTTTTTTAAAGAGTCAACTTTTCAGAGAAAAAAGAACAAGCGTATAGGCTGGGGGTTTTTTTGCCATCACCGAGATAAAATGTCAACTCTGAAATGTCATGTACTGTACATCACATTCTATCTTTAGTAGCTTTTCTAGTACCTGCTACACAGATTGCCCATATGTTACAAAAATGTATGGTACCTTCACAATTAACTTGTTCTATGACAGCAAAACTGTGCTCCCTGTGTGTATCTGTGGGGAAAAAAACCCACCAATGCTCCAAAACTTCCTGTTTACACTCTCCACTTATTGTTTATAAACGCGCAGTAATAAACCTTGTAAGACTGGTAGACTAATATGGCAGAGCAGTTATATCACAATTACAATATTATTCCCAAGAAATAATGGTTTCATGACTTCTAGTATGGGAAAGTTGTAACCACTACCCAAGCAAGTTGTGAGTTTACAGCATTTCCTTTAGGAAAGGATGCCACAGATAAACAAATCCACTTAAAGTTGCCCTCCTAGTTGCTTTCCAAATAGTGTGTGTATATTTCTGACATAAACAGCCTGTTCACTTTTTCAACGCAAGAAATCTTTTTTCAGAACATTGACTACATTTGCATTTTAACACTACACCATTCATTCTTTGTTACAACCAGATTAGCGTCTGAGTCCCAGGAAACTCAGACCCACTTCTCCAATCCACAAAAGAAACTTCCCCAGGTAAGCTAGAATAAGAGATTTAACTTCTTTGCATGTAAAAAGGAACTGATACCTTTTTTATCACATCAAAATGTGAGGACAGACATATCAAAGACACAGGACTGTCTAAATGCAACAGCATTCAGAGGCACAAAGGCATTTAGAAATGAACAAATTCAACCATGTGTCCACATAACAAAGGAAGCCCTAGAAAACAAATTATTAACATCAGAAAATTCTACTCAGTACACCAGGTGGTATTTTTTTGTGAGCTACATCCTGGGTTCTGCAAAAGGACTGTAAAAATTATACCTTTTTTTCACATAACTGACTGAAAAGAAACAGTTCACATTACCTGCATCTTCCAAAAAGTACTGCACAGCCATCAGCACCTTCCCCTGAGGTTGTAGGTCAAGCTGTGGAAAGAAAGACACCAACAGTGAAGTGCGTGGTTGACTGAATCCCTTAGGAAATTAAACAGCTCTTTCTGGGGACTCAAAGTAGAATATTCCGTAACTGTTTGATTACAATCCTCTTCCATATCTCACTGTTGCAGCTGAGTCAGGGACTTTTATTCTCTTGCTTTTACTGGTGCGTATTTCTTTGATGTCTACCCAAGAGTTCAGCACAGTCAGAGTTCACATTGTTTGTGCATGTCCCTCTCCCCTTTCTGCAAAGAAGTTTGTTGGCTTCTGTTTTCAACATTAGTAAACTCAATCTGCACCAGAACCCAGGTTTAAAAGAAAAAGTCTATACAATCCTTTATATGTTTATAAACAAACCATAGTGATATCAAATGCTGTTGCCTGTAATGAAAAAAAAGTGCTATCATCAAAATTTGTTTTCCTTTCCCCCTCAGACCATTGCATGTGGTTTCTGTGGCAAATTCTACAGACCAGCAAAACAAAAAAAAAAAGTCTTTTAAGCAAAGAGCTGAGGTCAGTTCCTGTGCTCAAAAAGTAGCCACTAATTCTTAAAATGCTGCCTTTAAAAAAGATAAGAAACCATTAACCATGAAAGAGGGATTCAATCCTCAGCACAGAGCAAAGAATCCCTGGGTTACACTAAATACAACTTTGGAATAAAAAACCCAACCTCCAAATAAAACCAACCCACAGTTAGATTAGATACACCCATGAACATATCCCCACAAATCCCACCATCCCACTGGGATAATCACTAAATTTTCATCTTTAAGGCAATGTCTGACACTCAGAACATCTGCCCAACAAAGTTCCCAGCAGGCAAAGATCTCAGTTACAACTACTACTGCTGGGCTGTCTCTCCACACACGAAAATAACCTTACAGGCCATGCTAACTGAACCAAAATCTCCTTGCTGGCCATGATGGTCTGTCCAAGTCATGACAGGCTGGACAGGGCAAGTTTAACACTGATGATGTCTAAATGGCACCTGTTCTGGGGATAATAAGCAGAGGATTTCAGACCACTGGATTGGCTACAACTGACCACTAGTAGTTTTTATTCTTCTGAATAATTATTCTTGTCTCAGAATAATTCAAGTTAAGGTGTGGAAAAGAAACAAGTGTAACAGGTGAATACAAACCAGTGAGATCCTACTGACCTAGGAAAATCCAAGCCCCTTCAAGTTTAAAAGGCATATGGCACTCACTCAGCTTGAAAGAAATTTTGAGGAATCAACCTTTTCCCTTACCCAGAATTCTGCTTTGCCATTGCCTTTCTTGCACCGCTCTGCCAGGACCGACACACCCACGGTCACCTCAGACAGCGGCTCTTCTGCCGCTTTCATCAGCACAATCTGGATCACCCGCCCCTCATAAATGTGGGCATCAAACGTCGATTTCCATTCGGGATACATGGTAGGTTTCCTCTGAACCAGAGTTTTTCCTCTCTCTGAAAGCCAAAATAATCCCAGAAAAGACAGAAATTGTAAAATCAAATAATGTGGGTCTAGTACTTAAACTCAACAAAATAAAAGATACGATACGTGTACTGATACTACAAGCAGACTTACTACTTCTTTTACTGTGGTTGGGATGAAGTTTAAATATTCAGTTGAAATGTTCGTGACTCGGAAGGCAAATCTCACCCTGACAAAGAGGCATGCAAAGGCAGTGAAGGTGTTAAGATGTAGCCAGAGACCAGGAGGTACAAACCCCATTGAGGAATTTCAGACGCTGGTTCAGTCACTCACAACTGGACAGGGAATATTTCATGGCTCCATTCTGGTATAAATCTCCATGACGTGTCGTCTGATCATAGTGAATACCTACTGCTCCAGGATAAATTAAGATACACCTTACACTGACCCAGTTTAAATTGAAACCAGTGTCTGAGAAATGAAAGGCTTCACAATTCATTAATCTACTTCCAAGTTATGAATACAAGTGAAATGCTGGGATAAGTCACTCTCCTTGACATGGTACTCTGTCTATACCATAACAGCTACTTTTTAAAGGACATTTCAGGGCCTTATCTGTCCTCTCCAGCACATGCAGTCCTTGTGTCATTAACGAATAAAAAAAAAAAAGATGAAATTACATTAAAAAAAGTATTTTTCTTTTTTTTTTTTCCTTTTTTTTGGGGGGGGAGGTAGCATTTACCCAATCTCCCACAAGAATATCTCAGTAGATTCCTTTGTTAGGAGTTTTACAGTGCTTCACTATTCTTATTAGATAGATTTTTTTTTTTCTTTTCACCAACAAAGTTTGGACTGGATAATCCTTGGAAGTCCTTTCATTCCCGGTATTCTATGCTTCTAACACACAGCTTCAGTCTCTCTTGCTACCCATTAAGCTAATTCCTTCCTGTCCTTACCTCAGGCAGAGAAAACATCCAGTGACTGCACAATCTGTAACAAGCATATTTCTAGATCTCCGTCTTTTAGTCCCATCAACACATCCAAAATGATGTTGTCTTCCAAGCACCCACATCCAGCTCTTCCCTGGGACCCCAGCGCACAAATGGCACCTCTCAGTTTTTCTCTGTGATTCAATTATTCTCCAGTTGTGTGCAGGTAAATGAATATTATTTTCTACATTCTACACAATTTCTGCTATTTATCAAGATCATTCGTTGCAATAAAAGTGCTTTCTAAGTGCCTTTCCAGCTCTGAACGATCCATTTGTGTTATGATAGCAAGGCAGCAGAAAAGCAGATTAAATAGTTGGACCCTTCCACAAGAAGCTGCAGTGTGGTCTGTTAGATCCTTAATATTTTAAAATCTTCCTGGAAACGGAAGGCAAAGTCAGTGTTCATTCATTACCAGCTTGCTGGACGACTCCACTCAGTTGTGCTGAGCTCTGCAAACAAGAGCAGGGAACTGTGTCCTTGTACTGCTTTATTAGGGAATTCCTGCCAACAGCAGCACTGCAAATCACAGCTTGGACAGCAGACCTGAGCTGCCTGCCAAAGGACATTCCTAAATGCTCAGAAATGGCCACCTGAGGACCTCCTCCACTGCAAAGCAAACTTGCAAAGCATTCCTCCTCTCCTCGGTCAAAAGCTTCTCTCTTGAATTTGGGAAACTCTGCAGGCAGAAAAACCTCAAATCCTTCATAGTGCAAACCTACTTCCAGAGCCCCGCGCTATGGAAAAATGTGAAAATATTATCACAGAATCATAGAATGGTTAAGACTGAAAAAGAGTGTTAAGATTATCAAGCCCAACCATTACCAAAGCACTGCCCAGGTCACCACTAACCCATGTCCCCAAGTGCCACATGTGCACGTCTTTTTAAATCCCTCCAGGGATGGTGATTCCACTGCTTCCCTGGACAGGCTGTTCCAGTGCTTGACAACCCTTTTGGTGAAGATATTTGCCCTGATATCCAATATAAACCTCTATGGCACAACTTCAGGCCATTTCTTCTCGTCCTGTCACTTGTTGCTTGGGAGAAGAGTCTGATCCCAATCTGGCCACAACCTCCTGTCAGGGAGTTGCGGAGAGCAAGAAGGTTCCCTCCTTTTCTCCAGGCTGAGCCCCACCAATTCCCTCAGCTGCTCCTCACAGGACTTGTGCTCCAGGCCCTTCCCCAGCCCTGTTGCCCTTCTCTGGACTTGCTCCAGCACCCTGATGTCTTTCTTCATGTGAGGGATCCAAAACTGAACCCAGGATTCGAGGTGCAGCCCCATCAGTGCCCAGAGCAGGGGGACAACCACTTTCCTGTTTGGTGAAAATACACAGGGAGAGCTCAAAGAAAACAGAATTTAGAGAATATCAGGATGCCCAATGAAGGCAAGGGGGGATTCAAAGCAGGCTCTCTGCACAGCAAGGCTTTTACACTGGCCTACTTTTTGGGTTGCGAAAGCCAGACTCCTTCATCAAAAAGCCACACTTCAGGAGGCAGCCTTGGGAATAGGAGAAATTGCACTTATTTGTAGAGCCTTTGACAATAATTCAGGGTTTGCAGGAACAGCAGCAGTTTGTAGAAGAGTTGGTAATGCTCTTTGTAAGATTCTTAAATGGAGAGAGAACCATTTCAGTCTGTTCACAGGACTCTGTCCATTCCCATGTGCCAATTAAGATCTGCTTTGATCAATCACTATATAAATTTTTACCCTATGTAAAAACATGAAGAAGGCGTCTGAATTACTGGCAACAACCTCCAGCCTGGCCGTGCTGCTTTTGCAATTAAAATCATACTAATCAAGATCTGTCAGGGATCACACCGTCTGCCTGCAAATGAACAGTTAAGTGTTCAGCAAACAGCCTTTAAGAACACTGTTCCCACCCCTCCTGTGTTCAGGCCTCCTTTGCTTCTCTGTTAACACTACCGGCTCCAAACCATGTCACATGTTTGCAAATTGGCTTAATGCCTAATCGTTAGGCAATATGATTTCCTTCTTCCTATACAATAAGCTTTTCCTTGATCATGTTTCAGCAGGCAAGCCCAAACAAAAAGCTATTCCAGTTCTTGTCAAACTGACAACAGAAGCATCATGCTGTTTTCCTGATTACCCCAATCAGTTACTTCTCCAAGGTTCACTGCCCTCTCCTCCCCCATTTTTTAGTGCCTCAAAGACACATGGAAGCAAAGAGGGGAAATGTTGGCACAACTCTACTTTTCAAAAGCAAAGGGCTGGGTTAAAAAAAAAAGGTGCTTTCATTTAGATCACTTTCACCTCTCCACACATTCTGGCAGCTACAATACCTTCTACACCACTTCTTCAGAGGTTCTCCCAACAGACCAGGAAACTGCTTCTTTGGAGCTCAGTACATCTGCTTGATGACAACACTTTTTGGAAAGGGCACCATGCCTCGTATTTAAAGTTTAAATGAAGCTTTTACCCTCAGAAATAAGGGGAAAGACCAATCACACTGTGAGGAAGAAGAAAATTCAGCCTTTCCTGCATTCTTTGATGTTTTGTGAAGCCCTAGAGCCATACTGCAGGATTAAACTGTTCAATCTAGCCCAAAACAGCAATCCCCTTGCATCCTGTTTGGCTACAGTCGTGTATTCCAGCCAAATGTCACAAAATATTATGAGTCTTTGGACCAGTGTCTGTAAAGATGAGGTCTTTGAAGGCTGAGTAAATAGGGAGGTGCTAAAAAAACCTTGGGTGCAAGTCACTTCAAGCAAACAATTCTGCCAGAATGCCTCAGTTATGTCTGGCACTTGCAGAGCTGAAGAGGACGTTGCTTTATTTAACATTTGCAAATCTTAGTCAAGCAAAATTCACAACTCACCCTAACCATGCCAATGTGACTTTTCACCTGCTTCCCCACATGTTTTGTGAACAGTTGCGTGGTGGTGTTGAAGTAAGAAATTAGAAATGTTAGACATCACCCTACCAAGTGCTGAGCTCTGTGGCCACAGGACAAGAAAGCATTAATAAAGAAGCCTTGTTTTAAGGTGGGGGTAGAGACAACAACCATTGTTGTTTCTTCCTTCTGAAAGAAAAGCTCATGCTGAAGTGCTTGGCACGACAAGAACAGCAGGACTCACTACCATTCACAGACTAAGAAGGATTAGAGTATTTCTCAAAAACGTACTCCTATTCAGGACAGCATCCCCATTTGTAACCTCACCTGTGGTCAATGCTTCCTTCATCTTGATAGCACAGAAAGGCTGTATCTGTTCTCCTTCATTCTGCACAGGTCCCAGCTCAAAGGATTTGAAAGATATCCGTAAAAAGGGGGCCATTGCTCACAGCGATGCACAACCTAAGTGGAAAGAAAGAAAGAAAAATCATACAATAAAAGAGCCGGTCTGAGGCTTGTAAGAGAGTGACACACATTTCCCAGCAGCCATCAGAGCTTCTGTTGAGGCTACACTCACATGGCTCCTATTCAAGCATTGCTTTCAGGTGGCAGCGTACTCATCCTAGGGAGCATCCAGAGCTGGTGATCCAGCTGTGAGCCTCCTTACCTGCACATACCAGGCAAAGAGAAGAGGGAGAGAGAGAAAAAGCACCGGCACCACTGCGTCACCTGTTTTAATGTGCAAGGAATCACCAAAATTCAAAATACCTGCAATTTCTAAGTCAGCAAACAAGTGTTTCACTACAGTCTTCCCTCATTTTTAAGAGCTTCTGAACTTAGAGCAATTTCAGTTTACAACTCACAGCACCTTCAGCAACAGAGTTAGCCCTGTAGCTTGTATGTCAATATTGTTTTGTGAAGCAAAAATTACTTATTCAAAAGGTAAGAGAAAACAGTCATTTGAAGGCAAGGCAATGCTAGTGCCATCAGAAAAGGAGGGATTAGGAGAAAAGAGTTAACAAGGTAACAGGAAGAGATGGTAAAAAAAATAAAGACTTGAAACTGGGCTGAGCCGGCCTTTTGACTGTCAATTGTTAACCAGCTCAGTCAGGCAGCACTAGGAAGAGCACTTCAAGCAATCCTGCACATGCCAGCAATTTTTTAATGTACAGACATCGACCTGAGAAACAATTAACATTCCTCTTCTATCTCTTAAGGCCCATACAGTCATTTAAAGACTGAAATGAAGACTCCTTGCAGCAAACCAGCATGTGCACATCACACGCTCTCCCCGTGCAGAGAACATTTATAAAAAATGGAAACCTTTTATGACCAACATTTATTGAGCTAGTTTTTATTAACTGACTGCTTCTCCGCTTTCTTTTCTGTAAGACAGAGTTAGAAAACAGGTTTAGGATTACTTGGCACCACTGCTCATCCCCCTGAAGAACTGAAAGCCAGGACTGTAATTCACATTCAGGCAGACGGTCACCCAGACTCCCAATAAAGCACCAACCCTCCCACACTAATCCACTGGTTATTGCAGCTCGGGGCACCAGTTGATGAGACTGGAGCTCGGGATGACCTCACAAAGAAAGAAAAATAGACAGCTTTCGTAAAAATTAACAAATACCATCTGATCGCTCACTTTCACAAACGCAACATAAGCGCAGCGCTCATCAAGAGCTGTAATGAGGAACATGTTTCAGCTGCTCAAGGGGCCTCGTGCTCACTGTGCTCAGAACTCCCCCCAAACCATGAGCCACCACTTGCCAGCACCAAACCACATGTCATTACTACCCAACGTGGATGTAAAAGAAACCAGATTTCATCCTTGTTCACCTCTGGGAAGCAGCTCCTAGACCCGATCAGGCCACAGGCAGCAACAGGCTGGGTAGGTCAGCGTGTAGCTCCCACTGGAAAGTTTATTTGACAGAATCGCAGGGTTGCAGGATAATTCTGGCTGGAAGGGACAGCCCAGCTGGAAGTCACAATTTCCAGTAAATCTGCGACTATACTAACAAAAACTTGGAGAACACTGACAAAGCTAAACTAACAACTGCACTGAGTTCACTCAGCCCATCTGACTTAAGCCAACGTTAGACCTGAAACAGAATACAAGGCTTTGCAACTTAGTTCCTTAACTCCAGATTAAGATACAATAGAAACAGGTACAATGCACATGCATTTTTAGTAATCCCACAGCCTTTCTCATTTTCAATGGCCAAATACATGTGAAGGCCACGTTTTCAACTCTGCTGCATAGTTTTGAATATGAGTATTTGTTCTATTCATTGTACTCAGCTTCAGGGCATCTCAAATTCTCATTTTCCTCTCAGATATGCTACACACAAGCAATTGAGCAGTCAGTTGAGGGAGAAAACACCAATATCCCAGAGTTTCTGACGATGTTCAAAGTCCAAGGTTGCAGTGAAAACTAGAAGATAACTGCTTGCTTTTATATTTAACAAAAGCTTTTAAAAAAACCCCAAAAACACAACAAACTCAATAGCTACCTGTTCTTGCCAAGTTTCTCTACCCTTATACATTGTGCTTTATTCACAGAAGTAGAGATCTTAAATGTCTGCATGCAAACTCTCACCATATATTATAGACTGCTGTGACACAGGGAGGTTAAATGAGAAAGGAAGGTTTGAATTTGCTCCTCAGATATATTTTCCAGCCCTGGTCTATGCTAAGATGCGCAGTGAGATAGCTGACAAGTATCAGCTGCACTGCTGTAAACAAAAACATACCCCACTAAAACTGTTTTTGGCAGCAAACCTCGGCGAAAGAGATTCATTTTAATTCAACCAAGTTTCTCAAAATCCCTGCTGAATACACTCATCCAAAAGTGTTCTCACATTTGAAAAGCAAAAACATTGAAAGCAAATACATAAGCTTTGCTTGTTGCACTCTAGACAAGAGTCCCCCTCTAGTCTCCATGACTGTCACAGATGTGACAGCACAAGCACTGACTCTTGTTTTAAGAGTTGTATCTATCAGGAACTGAAACTGCTATAAAACACCAGCTATGAATCAAGGGAGATTTTACAATCTACTCGTGCAATCTGCATTGCAGCTATGAAGCATTAAAACCAAACTGTTTTCCCTAAAGGGCCAGATTTTATCCAAACCAAATGGTGGAAAAACTGAGACACGAGCTCCAAGAGCACTGCTATTCCAAATGACAGGTTTGGTATCACAAATAGTTTCAAAGCCACATGCTACCTGAAAAAGAAAAACTAAGGGAAAAATCTTCCAGTGTTACTCTGTATGAGGTACATGGCGGTGGCCACACTGGTTCAGGGCACACCATGGGACGCTGTCTGGCACAATCTTCATTTTGTCAAGGATCCCCGACCTGCCCTATCGCAAACTCTAACCAGTGTTCTACATTCTGGGATAGATTCTATCAAATCCACAGTACCTTCCATGCAGCTTCAAAATGGAGAGCTTTCTCCTATTTAATATGGAAAGAAAATCAACAGTGTTACTATCAACTACAGAGCGAGGGGGGGGAAACGGAAACACCTTCACATCGCCAAATGTCAACGTCTGCTGAATGAACAACTGTTCAGTTTTCACGTGGATATAACACGCAGTTTTAAAGACGTCTTCAAAGCAAATCAAAATCTTAAATATTCCAAGGAGAATTTTATCGAGATTTGCTAGCGCAAGATTCGCATTCGATTAAAAATCTTCTCCACGCAGACTGAAGGGACAAAGGGTAAATTCTGTAGTTTCTCTCCCTCCAATAGTGCCCAGAAGCAATCAGGGACTCGCTCTGCGACCCAAGGCGGCACTTGCCAGGGTTCCTTTGTTGCTGTAATTCTGCCTCGTTATAAACAGGGAGGGCAAAGCAGCTCTAACCCGACCCAGAAACAAAGACACGGTTGTAACTGTTACACAAAGCAGGAAGTAACATCAAAGCAGTGGATCATCTGGAGGAAAAACAGGGGATCATCTGGAGGAAACGCTGGTACTGGGTGACAACAGAGCCCTGAAGAGATTAAAAAACCAATGGGCACAGACAGAGCATAGGCTGTTCCATCATTGATATGGACCATATATCCCAGAGAAACACAGTTGAGAAAGCTCCCCCGCTGATTTGCGCCTCTGATTTCTTTGCAGTAAAATGTTTTGCAAACAGATGTAAAGCTGCACACACATCATGGCCTTTCCATGCTGTTTAATTTACTCCAGTCATCAACTGGATTAATCTGTCTGTGGAATTCCAGAATGGTAATGAAGCTTCTCAGCAACGGTTTTAATAAACTACCTTATGGAGAAGACTTTACAAACAAAATAAAAATAAACCTTAAAATTAGAATTGTAGGACTATACACTTATGAAAGTGAAATATATCCATTAGGTAACATTTTTAAAAAGTGCAGTTATCTTCAGGAAGTCAAGGATGAAAAGAGCAGCTCTAAAACAGCCCAATCAACTACAGTTTCCGCAGTAACATTTCTAAACAAGTGAAAATTCTAAAAATTTTAACATCGAAATTCAACTTACTTGCTGTTAAACTTACTGCAAATAATTTCTTTTTGGTTCATAATTTCAAAATGACAATTCTGTACAGTAAATTATGCAAGTTTTGGAGTTTACTTCATCTTCTTTTTTTTTAATAGGACAAGTCCTAAGCCTAACTTGGAAAAAATGTAGTTACCATTTCCTTCCCTTCCTCCCCCAAGTATTTTCTTTCAGATACTTCTGCTTTTGTTGGGTTAGGCCAAGGCCAGAAACAATTACATAATAAAATCTGTCACTGTGTTGCAACACAGTCTGGAGAAGAATCCATCTAGATAAGCCATGCAGCAAGAGAAGTTCCTTGGTTTCATCCCACTTGGCCAGAAGCACAGATAACTCCAAGTTTCCACACGTTTTTTTTTGCATATTTAGCAGTCCCCAAACTGCCCAATTTTGTGGCTGCTGTCTGAATTGCTGGTATTTCCCCAACGCTCTCAAGGCCGAAGGAAATTACTGATACTTTCCCTTATCATGACAATAAGAAACATTTCAAAATATGAGCTCCAGAAGCCTTTATTTGAACAGGCCAATTCTCTCAATCCTGGCAGTGCAAACTCCTGGGAAGCTCAAGGGGAAAGCAGATCGCAGGCAAGAGAGAGCTAAAGCAGACCTGATTTTGTGGGTTTTTTGGAAGATTTGATCCTATGATAACATACAATTAGCTCAGTGACAACAGTTGACTGGTCTTAAAGTGGTTTTAGGTGCATTGAGGGAGACAAATTCGAGTTTTACACTAAAAGACCAGTAAGTTGAGGAAATTGGAGACTCTGGAACAGGCAGCAGGCCAGGCTGTCACACAGCATATGCTGCAAGATAAAAAAGGCATTTTACACTGAACGTCCTTTTTTTTTTTTTTTTGGAAGGGGAAAAAGAACATTTGGAGCAACACAGTTGGCTTTTCCAATATTCCACAACCACTGCTTGGTGGGGAGAAGGGGGAAGTTCTATCAGGTGTTTTTTAATTCAGAAGTGCACAAGAAATAGCCATTTAAGTATTTATTGAGTTCTCCTTCCTCTGTGAACACACAGGACTAAAGATGATGATAATAATAATACTATGAGCTGCTGTTTGTCACCGCTGCCAAAATCAAGCTTGAAACAGAAGTACAAATGAATCCTCTTCATTAACTTCAAACCCAAATATCCAACGTTAAAAACATACAAGAGAGGAAACACTGCCTGGAGCCCAAAGACTTGGTTCATTATTTCTGATAGCACAAATGATATCATTTGTTAAATAGCAGCTGCAACAACATGAAGGATTGATAGAACAGGGCTGGCTGGCCAGAAGCTTATGGACCTCTAGGTGAGTGAAGAATTCAATTCATTAATATCAAATTACACCATGAAGTGGGAGAATGTCCAAAATACTTAGATGGGAGGCAAACCATGGTTTTTCTCTATTCATGCATGATTAAAGCATAATTAGGATGCCTTTTTTTTTTTCTTTGACATGGGGAGTTAAGTAGAGGTTGAGGGGTTTTTTTTCTGCAATTAAATAACACAATCCCTCCCGAGGGAGCATGAAAAAACGTATTAGGTGAAAGTGATGAAGTTACACCTCTATTCCACGAGAACAATACACCTCATAGCCAAGCTATACTCTGTGTCCCTAAGGAGAACACTGGAAATCTGCTGAGTCTGAGCCCCTGACCAGCTCTCAGCTCCCACTTCCTCACCAATGGTCAGGAAATTTGCCAGTATTTAGTCAGCATGACTAAATTGCAAAACTGGACATGGAGTTTATCACGTGAATACGAGTTCTCCGAAGGAAGCAAGCCGTCCTGCAAAGGCTTTTTCTCTAATAATCACTGCATTAGGAAAGCTGAGCTACTCACAGCTTTCAGAAGTACCAAACCAAAGGAGAGGACACAAAGGAAATCCAATATTTTGTACAGTAACTGTTTAGGTACCACTGTAATCAAGAGGACAGGGATCCACATTCAGGCATATTCCAGTAATATCCTTTAAGAGAGGAGTTACACACCAAGCTCATCCTCCACCTCACTCTTGCTAAGTATTTTTATCTAGAATTCATTATAACGTTTTCCAGCCTTTCAGAACCTAAAGAGGCTCCAAGAGAGATGGAGGGGGACTTGGACAAGGGTCTGGAGTGACAGGACAAAGGGGAATGGCTTCCCACTGACAGAGGGCAGGGTTAGGTTGGATATTAGGAAGAAATTTTTACCTGGGAGGGTGGTGAGATCCTGGCACGAGTTGTCCAGGGAAGTTGTGGATGCCCCATCCCTGGAATTGTCCAGGATCAGGTTGGATAGAACTCTGAGCAACCTGGTCTGGTGGAAGGTGTCCCTACCCATGGCAGGGGGCTTGGAACTGGATGATCTTTAAGGTCCCTTCCAACACAAAGCCTTCTAGAATTCCATGATTTTCTTCTCAATTATAAGCTTCCCAGAACTTGAGATATATTTCCCAGAAAGAATAATAGAAAATGCCAACAACATATTTGCAAACCTAACAGAAAACACTGCCTTATTCTTCAAAACACTGGAGGGGGTTTTGTGTTGTTTTTTTGTCTTTTTTATTTTATATTTTCCACTGAATTCCCTTCATGCTGAAAAAGCCAAATGCCATAAAGACAGTATGGTAATCACAGCTTAAGAAAAAAAGAGAGATTTGGAATATGTCTTATTTTAAATGTACTGGGCTAATATCTCTATATAAACCATGAAGAGGCAAAAAAATGAAAATAGATAAACTGGACATTCAAGAGAAATATAAAAAATTGCCTTCTAAAACATTCCAGTAAGAAAATGATTTTACTTTGCACTTTTGAAAACATCAGCAGATTATGCAGTCTAAGTGCCTCTCAAAGAGCACAAGTCTCCAAGCCAGAAATTTATACTACTGCCAGCACCATGACCTAATCCTCCAAGTATCTGGAAAACTAGAATATTCATTAGCTGAGAGAACTATATCATCATTCATACAGCTGGAAATCTGCTGCTCAGATAACCCCATCAGAGGGAATACAATTCCGTCCGTGCCAGCCTTTCGATCAAGGCTTTCAAACTAAAAGGACACGAGCCGTGAACCAAAATTTTTGCTCATTAACCGTGTATCAAGTTGTAAGAGTAGACCCAGTCCAGCCTCCTGACTCCATCTGGCATTCCTGGGGTTGTTCGGTTTGGTTTTTTGCGATGCTGTTTTTCCCTGGGGACCACAAACGTGCTCAGCCACTTCAGACACCTGAGGCTGAGAGAGCTGGGGCTGTTCAGCCTGGGGAAGAGAAGGTTGTGTGGAGACCTCACAGCACCTCCCAGTATATGCAGGGGCCCTGTGGGGAAGCTGGAGAAGGGACTGCAAGGGATAGGACAGGGAGCAATGGGTCCACACTGAAAGAGGGGAAGTTTAGGTTGGATATACGGAAGAAATTCTTCCCTGTGAGGGTGGGGAGGCCCTGGCACAGGTTCCCAGAGAAGCTGTGGATGTCCCATCCCTGCAAGTGTCCAAGGCCAGGTTGGACAGGACTTGGAGCAACCTGGAAGGTGTCTCTGTCCATGGCAGGGGGGGTTGGAACTAGAGGACACTTAAGGTCCTTTCCAACCCAAATCATTCTATGATTTTAACATAGGCCAAATCTGACTTCCTGAGCATGATGCTCCTTTTCCTTGCTATTTTTTGGTACTTAAAGGCTTCTCAGGGTAGGTAGAAATCATCGTTCTGTCCTTTTGTTTGCTTTTTTTTTTTTCATTACCAGGAATGTGAAGGCCGAAACCCACAAGAGAAATGTAAATAACCAATATAAGTCAACTGAATCAAGACTTTTTCTATGGTTCATTAACTGAAAATAAACAGTGAATTCATACACAGTTACATGCATCACTACCTGTGAAAGCACCTCTCACTTTTGGAATGAAGAGAGAAAATGAGCACAACTGAGATTCACTGAAGGTTGTATAGGATTATGCCAAATAAGGAATGGCCACAAGGATTGATACGGAGAAATTGGGAAAAAAAGGAAGCATAACCAAAATTCACTTTTAATTAGTACAGCATTTGCTCCTGGTGTAATTTCAAAGTTCAGGCTTAGACTTTCAAAAACATAAGAAACTGGAGAATCATTTAAAAGTGAGATGTTTGGTTCTCATACGTAAAACACCACACACAGAGAGCAATATAAGCCAAAACCCGAGAACTTCACTTTGCAACACTGTGAGTCAGCATCTGTTTTGTTACTTTATTGGGTCATTGCACTAACGAAAACACTGCTAAACAAGACACAACTTCATTACTTGTCCTAAAAAATACTTTCAGGAAGATATATGCAACAAACTTGCCAGGGTACCTTTATATTACCCAAAAAGTTACTGAAGGCAAACTCTTTGATTACAGTTGTACTCTCGTGTTCCAATTAATCCACGGAAGCAACAGAGTATTCAATGACTTTCCTACAGACAAGCTTTCCTGGCTCATTATGGCCTCTCACTTTCTCCATCACTAAATGGATAAATGAGTTAAAGTCTTGGTCATTTTCTCTGCATCTTCCAATTATTTCTGACTTTTTTTTTTTTTCTGCACATATTTCTTCTGCCATCAAAGTGCTTTTTTCTACAACAATTTTTATAGCAATTTTTCATAATCACAAGCTGCTAGCACTGAATAGTACCTTCAGTATCCTGTCCTGGTTGGGAAGCACATCATTAGGAGAAATTGCTGTTAAATCATTCAGTCTGAAAGGATGGGGTATGGCTGCTACTGGCACAGGAAAACTCTCAAGAGGAAAACCAAATAGCTGTAAACTCCAGTTCTCCCAAGGCAGTAGCACACACCTCATGCACAAAGCTCTTCCCAGTCTTTGCCGTGCAATCCCAGTTTTAAAGGGGACAGGCAGGTAACAGACTGCAAGTACAGGAGCGAAGCCCACAGGAAAATGCTCCCCGTCGTTCCAAATGTTCCCACTTCCAGTTACGGAAGATCCCCTTCTTAACTCTCAGCATGGAAAGACTGCATGTCCCCAGGCAGCTGAGTGGGAAATTCTCTTTCCACATGGTGTAACTTGTTTGAGTAGAAGTACCCTTAATGGTCTGCCCAGTCCTGCCTCCAGATCTTTCCTCTGTGTATCAGTGCTATCCACACTCCTTGGTTCTTTCCCTCTTTGAAGGCCAAGAGGCTCTTTCACGCTGTTTACTATGCAGCTTGCTTAATCACAGCTTGCTTAATTATAATTACCCTGGCATTTTGTGTACCTGAAATACCTTTCACTTCCAGCAGTGCCATGTCCTCTGTGTCACACATCCACACCGCTCAAATGAGCGAGCAGTGAGTGCTGGCAAGCAGCTCTCCTGGTGTTTACAACAAGCCACATCCCCAGCACAAGTTAGCCCAAAAGATTCCTGTCTGCCTCATGGTTTACAGAAACCAGCACTCCCCAGGCCACAGGATGCTGGTTTTTTCCCCACTGGTCTGGATATTTACTTCTACTACAGCAGTTTAAGTACATAAATCCTGTTCTAATACAGCTTTTTCCATGTTAGCAATTACTGCTGAACCCACAGACATATTCTGTGACCAACACTGAGAGGCATTTCACACAAATAGGAAGAGGTAAATAGATGCCCATAACCCACTTCTTACGAAAAGTTAGTCCACATCTTGGATAATTTGAGAGTCTCCAGTACTGAGTAAACAGAAGTTAAATCAACTTTGGTGCAATGAATTTCAACTCTGTGGGAAAGAGCTGCATTTCCAGCCTTTAATAGACAACCCCATTCTGCCTCAGACCTGAAGTACAGCTATACTGAAAAATGTACTGCTTGCATTGTGAAGAGCCTCAATTAAAAAGGAATTTTTACGCTCCTGTAATATACCTCCTTGTCCAAGATGCAGCTGTCCAAGTAGAGCACTAGAGTTTTCTTAACTGCTCTAAACCCAAATCCACTTCTGAAAACAAAGCTATGAAACCTATCTCTGACAGAAAATGTCAGAATTATAAAAATTAGCGCTTAAAATTCACCCGAGATGTTAAAGGGGAAAAGAACCTCATGATTCTCCTGCAGCTGTCAGTGCCCTCTGTTCATCTGGGATGTGCGCTGAGAAACTCTGTCTGGTGAGATGCGCAAATACGTATGAAACACACAAAGATCTGAGGGCCTGAGGAAGAAGAGTTTAAATCCCTAGTTGTTCTGGACTTTGTTTAATTTTCCCAATGTTGCTGCCTCTGAAAGACTCAGATATGACAAGTAACAAATACTCCAAGTATTCAGTACTGTTCTGGAGAAATTATGCACAGCGTAGGCACTGCCCAAGAAATATTCTTCAGCCACCATGAAAGTAGATCTGAGATGCTCTTGAGTTTTACTTTACATCTCTGAACATAAACTGAAAGTAGAAGCGTTTTAAGCATTAATCGGTATTATTGCATAATACAAAAGCGGTTTAGGAGACTCAGACAGTACTGGGGTAGAGCTGTTTCCACAGTCACTGTTTGTAACTTCCAACACCATGTTGAAATTTAGGACAAGCAAGTACAATAAACTCTGCCTACAGAAGAGAAAACACTGCTCAGTTTGGTTTTTCTTGTCGGTAAATATTTTGCCGTCTTGCTTAATTCAGAATAAACTTGCAGCGTGCTATACAATGGAAACATTAATTTCTGTTCCCCAAACAGAAATTGGTGGGATTCTCTAAACAATTTACAGGAGCAACTTGAAAAGACAGTTAAAATTTTTCCAGCATCTTCTAGTGCAGTTACACGACCTAGAAAGACAAATCATAAAGAAACAGTGATTCCAGGCACTTGTGAGGAGTTCAGTGGAACACAGCGTGGCATTTATGATCTTGGAATGAGAGAGTCAAAAGAACAAGGCTCAGGCTTGTGACACATTTACTACTGACCTCTGCTATGTCTCTGTTCCCTTTTATTATCACCACCTATCTACTAGAAAGTGAAGGTGACCAAATGGTTAGAGACAGGCTTGTCTAACAGCAGCAAGACATCAGCATATCTAAGGATTATACTCTGAAGTCTTAAAAGTTTTACTATTTCTTTCAAAAACAGTCAGCAGGAAGAGTCAATACTGTAGTTTAAGCAAAGTGTCAGGATGGCCAGTTACAGGTTCCTGAGAGCAATTCTCTCCACTTCTGAGGCAGTGCATTACTGAACTTATAGCCAGAACTTTTCATGCAGTCCCCACAGCAAGGGGAATCTGACTTCCTGTAATTTTGGAAAGACGCATTACGCATGCAGGGTAACTAAGTTGCTTCCAGGATCAGACAGGGGAGAAGGCTCTTAGGATTCCTCCTTGATATGAGTCATTCTCATGGAAACTCCCAACTTCCTCACTTACTCACAAACCAAGGACCAAGAGTGCTGAGTAAGTGTACAGCCCAGAACTGCACAGACAGGTAATCTGCCATTACAAATACTTATTCAAGCATTACACTTATTAAAGCTCTTCGAAGTCCTTTTTCCAATCTGAACCAAAATCACCAAACTTAATATCCAAGGGGCATCTCAGTGAGTCTGTAGACTGTCTACTCACCTTTGAGATATGTATTTATAAAATTATAAGAATAATACTTTTTTTTTCCCAAAACGTTTTTCCTTTCAAGGGCCCTGCAACAAGTGGGATGTTGGACTCAACCAAAAGGACAACCTTTTGAAGAGCTGAAGGGCAGATGAACATAACTGCATTTTAGTCTGGGATGATGAGAGTATTGGCCAGGCTTGATGCAGATGTTAATAGCACCTTAAGTGGCAAGTTCTCAGTTGATATCTTACACAGTGCTAAGTGAAACCTATTTATTCTACAAAACTGCTGCCCTGCAAAACCCCAACCTTCCCCTAAAGCAAATACTATGAAGTAAAACAAGCTAAATACAAGGAATGATGGAGTATGGAAATACCCAGGGAAGGGGAAAAAAGACAACTTCAAATAGAAATATCAAATTTATTTTATCCTATTCCCTTCCTGGTTTATTAACCAGCATTAGCAAAGCACATTTTAGCAAGACTTTTATATGTTTTATATGTTATCTACTCAACCACCTGGCTAGAAGGCAGCCAAACACAGTCATAATTCAGAACAGAGAAATGGTAAAACCATGCTCATCATTTTATCCGCTCCCTTACACACAATTGAGGAATCATTTGGAAGAAAGTTTCACCGCACCTCAAAAAAATAAAAATAAAAATCCTGTACCTTGAGGAACACTACTGCTCAGGATTTTTGTTTTCCTCCTGGTGCCAATGCCCAGCTCACCTCAGTTTCAGGAGGCACCTCTCAAATAGGAAACAGCATTTCAGGTTTCAATATTCATTGGACTCACTACAAACGATGACTGAAACCTCATTTTTCACACCAAAAAATAAAAAAGAATGAGGAGAGATGAGATTACACAGCAGCAAGTGGTGATTTCTGCTACTCCAGGGAGAGGTGTTAGCAACCGTGAATGTAGAAAAGGTCCCAAGTTGAACTGTACTGTTTTGCTTTGAATTTGATCTTGAATGCACTAAATCCTTTAACTTCTCTGTTCCTTAGTTTGCTCTAATAAAACAATATATATGTACTTGACAAAGTGCTTTACTTATGAAGACTGATGACACAAACTGTAACATTAGAAACAGAAATTGTTAATACCAGCTCCCAACTCAATTTCGAACAAATAGCTCATGTTTACAGATGAAAGCAAAATTACTGGGGCTGAACTAATCCTACAAAAAGCAGATACAAGAAAGAAGCTATATTTTAAAACCTAGACTGTCAATCACAGCTGTGTCTGCAGAACAACTACCACAAGTCATCTAACTGGTGGAGGAACGGCACACAGAGAGCAGTAACCTCTGGAGGCTCCGTGGCATTAACCAGCTGTCAAAATACAGCTCAGCTCCATGGGAACACACCAAACATTCCCAGACACTCTGCCTGTGAGTTTACAAACACTCCATAAATAATGCTTAAGCATCTAACAGGAGAGAGACTCAAACGTGACACTGGGGGCCAACAGTGTATGCAGTGCAAAATATGACCAAAGCTCAACAAACAGAAATAAGCAGAGCTCCTGAAGAACTCGGGATTGTTTCCTCATGGGTATCTAACAGGTGAAATGAATGTTTTGGACCACACGTTGTGCAGAGAGAAGTCAGTAAAAGCCAACCCATAGTGCAGAGAGAAGAGATGTAGATGTGGAATCAAAAACTCCACAGTTTAGAGGAAGCTTAAATTTAAAGGTTCACAGAACTCCCCTGGAGGACTGCGCCATTTGCTGCGGCAAGGTCAAGTTCAAATTTTTCAGAGCCCAGCATTTCGATGTTTCACAGTGCTATGCCACTGAGAAGACATTTCATTGGGGGGAGGGAGAGGGAGTAGAGGTTAGAATAAAACTCCGTGACACTGAAGATTTTGTGGAGGATGTCAGGAATATCATGAACAGTCATTCTTATTACATTTGTAGTGTTGCTCACACAAGAATTTTGCATGGACAAGCTCACTTCAGCAGCGTATCTACTAATCTTTCCAGCTAATCTGCTTCTTCCATAAATGTTCCAGTTCAAGTCATTACTCAAGGCTTTATTCTTTTCTCCTTTTTTTTTTCCCTTTTTTTTTGTTTTTGTTGTTGTGAGGGCAGCTGTTTTAGGTTGGTTTTTTTTTATCAGAAGGAACAAAACCCCACTAGCAGCAAACCAGCTATTTACAGGTTTTTTAATCTTCCGCTGGCTGCTGATCATTATTTGAGCTGCAAAAATTCATCAGAAGGATCACTGGCTCATTTTCAAACAACAGTTCTTCTTTTGCCAGGAAGCTGAAGGATGGCGCCTTCTGAGAAAACACTGAGCATCTTTGCTGGAAGCTGCCCAACACTTAACTGTGCTTATTCCACATGCATTATTTGAATATCATATGAATATTTCAGTGTGGCATCAGAAAGATAAAGCTCCACCTGAATACATGCAGTTTAACCTATGTCAGCACGCACTTCTTTCAGACAGCTCCTCTTCCTCTGAAAGTACAGTTTTGGATGATAGACAGTAAAAAAGCTTTTATAAGGCAGAAGTACTTAACAGGTGGTTCCCGTGCTCTCTGTACTTACGCACACAGCTACAAATGAAATTATGATCTCTGTTACCCAAATGACTCATTCAAAAAACCAATTACAGCCTCTGACATGCACTACAGGCACGACTGCTGACAAACTCCACTGAAGTTGCTTAATCTCTCTGATTAGTAGATGTGGTTTTGGTTACTTACAAGTATGTCTAATTATAATCATCACATCAAATTTCCACAGACTTTGCAGGTTTTGCTGACTCAAAGGGACTGAGGAGTTTTTAGGTTTCATCCAAAAAGATTCCAACTCTTTAATAGGACATGGCTATAAATCACCTGGAATGTACTCTGGAGACACAGGTACAGCTAAAAACAAAATATGAGATCAGCATCTTAGATGAGAATCTTCTGTTTTCTTATAACAATTTCCCCCCGTTAAAATGAGAATAATTCCATCTCAGTGACACTGTGAAGCTACCCTGAAAAAAACTGAGTTAATCACAAACACAATACAATGGACAAGAAAATGACTGACACTATCTTCAGAGCAGTTTAAACAA
The DNA here is from genome assembly GCA_035584735.1 of Pseudotriccus pelzelni. NCBI lineage: Eukaryota > Metazoa > Chordata > Aves > Passeriformes > Tyrannidae > Pseudotriccus > Pseudotriccus pelzelni. The sequence goes on along the minus strand of JAWMRA010000023.1, from coordinate 15,994,535 downwards.
ATAAAAAAATCAGAAATAAGACACCATTCCCACAGAATCAAAGGATGAGAACAACAACAAAAAAACCCCATCTTCCTCCTGTCTTTACATGTTTAAGAAAGCTACCACATAACTACAGACTGCCTCAGTTCTACTTTGCATGTTAATCTTCATTTGGGCACTTTCCAACATTCCATAAACCCATTTTTCCGGCTGGCCATGGCAGACACGGTATATACACAGTGTCTGCAACTGGCATGATTTAGGCCCTGTGGGTCCTCCTGGCATGTAATGAAGTCAAAGGATCTGTTCCATCAAAGGACAGGACAAAATTTCTATCCCACCGTATTCCCCGTTCCCAGTGACCTTGTTAGGCAATCATCTTCCCTCATATGTGGAAAACTGGCAGCTTGCCACTTCACATGGCTGCATAACAAATGAAATTGTCTGCCAGCAGCACCCGCCTGTCATACCTGTCTTTCATACTTGGCAAGGGTTTCATTCTTTCTTCTAAACCTCTTGGATTTGGGCCACAACTACACTAGGGCAAGACAGAAACAGTCACATCATCGGACGAGTACTTGGGATTTTTCCTTGAATACACAAGGCAGTCCATGAGTAATGTGTTCCCCCGACAAGTCACCAGGTTTGTCTTCCTTAGGAAGCCCAGCTCAACAATCTGCACTTCCTACCCCTTTCTAGTACAGCCTAACCACAAAAACCTAACTCTACTGAGTTAAACTCTGTTAACTCTAATTTAAATAATAAAACCCAAAAGAAATACTTTGCAGACTCACTGTTTACTCCTTTTTTCCTGATTTTTCATTGGTAGTATCTTCCCAGACAGATGAGTTTTCTCCTAGATAACCTACAGCTTTTAAGACCCAGGCTGCGGCAAATCTAAATCACAGCCACCAAGTCCTTCAGGGATTAGATGCAGAGTTTGCACCTGCCAGGAAATAACAGCAGACAACTGAAACTGAGAAACATCCATCTAAATGAGTCTCATAGCCTGAAAAATGTTCCTGCTTTTCCAGATAAACTGGGTAGAATCACAGGAGACAAGCTTTCCACGTTGTAAATGGAGCAGCAATCAAACCTGAAGGCATGAACCTCATCCTCTTGAGCGCTCGCACTGATGTCAAGAATAATTATTGCAATAATTATTTGAAATCCTACACGTGGCTCCTGACAAGGAGTCACAAGCTTCTTGCAACTGCTACAGTTCATCACACCTAAATATCCTGAACTCAAGACAGCAAGTGGAATATGAACAACAAAACCAAGTCAAGGGGCAGACAAGAGAGGAACCCTTACAGCTCAGATGAAGCATCACCAGGAATCTTTTCCTTGTTCACAGACAAAGAGCCAGTTTGGAGGCAGAAAGTAAAATTACTACTTCACAGCGAAGAGTTAGGATTTAGCAATAAACACAACCCTGCAAAATGAAGCAAAGCAAAGTGTATGTTTCACTCATCTAACAAAGACCTTTTTCATTTTGATTCCATAAAATCAGGACTTTGGGTATTTCCAGAGACACCAGGGGAAAAAAAAAAACTAAACCAAATAAAAACAAAAACCAGAAAGTGAGGATCAAAGCATACAGTGAAGTGTCAGCCATCAAACTCTGGAGCCATAACAAAGGCTTTATAATCTAAAAAAGATTACATGGTTGCCATTTTACAGTGTTTCTGTGAGTGAGAGATAAATGAGAACATGGTAAAGGTCCAAAATATACCAGCTGAATAAAACCCAATCTGTTACATTTTCCAAGACTGCTCTATGAGCTTTACTAGAAGCAGCACAATGAGTGTAGCCAATTTTCCCCTGAACAGGAAAACCTCAACCCTGTATATCAATGGCAAGAAGAGCCAAGGGGTGTAACAAAGACCCTTTCAAACACGGGAAAATCTAACGAGAAAGAACAAATCAGCTACTGTGAAAGAACCAAAAGTTTTCTATGGCCTAACATATTTCCAAAGGTGGGGTTTTATGGGAATACATGACTTTATTTGTATAACCTTACACTTCACACTAATGCCATATCAGCTCTTCCAAAGTATTTCACTAAATAAAACAAGCCTGAACTGGGAGAGACTCAGAGCAAAGCGCTGTTCACACTTGCAGAATTGTTTGATCACAGTAAGGCTGCTCTGAATTTTACACCGACTTTCCACTGCTCTGTTGATTTTACAAAGCATTTTGAAAGGCAAAACCCTCCAGCTATAAAGCAACTTCTGAATGCCAACTCACTGTCCTACCCCCCTGCATTGACTGCTACCAAAAAAAAACACCCACGGGGAAGGTTAGTACCAAATTTCAACAATAAAAGAAAAATCTATTAAGTTGCTCCTTTGAAGAGATTCAGACAAGCAAATTGATTAGTGTGACAGATCCTGAAAACATCTGATTGCAAAGTGCTGAAGACTTGACAGCAGCACAATGGATTTTGTTCAGAAGAAAAAAGTGGGAAAAACACCCAAATACTCCCAGTCTTTTCCCAGGATGACAGAGCCTTAGTTTTGAGCAAAACATATTTTACCATTTTTTTTCCCTCTGGGGCTTTACCAGGCATTTCTAAATAAACTAGATACTTAAAGTTGTACACATTTGCAGAGCCCACTGGTTTGGGTTTTTTCCAGAACTCAGATACCTGTAAAACCATATAACAAATTATGGATACAGAAAGATGACTTAATGACTGATCTCAGAAATTCACTAAATTGGAGTATAATGCTTCCTGCAAGTGTCACCACTGGAATTGGTTATTTGTTTTAATAATGGACTCACCAGGACGTTTCCTAGGAGCAGTGGAGAAGTACCATTAGTCTCTGGAAGGATTAAAATAAGAGAGAATCAAAGTAACACAGTAAAGTTTCTTAAAATCAGTTTTTGACTGCTACTTGTGTATCCTGTATATCACAGAAACCAAAGGTCAAGGAAGAAAGGGAGCTGGGTAACAGAAAAACAAAGCTTTTTGGAGTTTCATGATTTAATAGGCTTCATTGCAGAACTTCTTTGTGTTTTTGTCTTTTGGAAACAAAAGGATTGAACTGCATCTGTCCCTTCAGCAAAGCACAGAAAAGGTACAGGAAAAGAAAGCAGAGCACGGGAATACAAAGTGAAAAAGTAAAAGATGAGTTTCAGTTCAGTGAAATGCGCTCTGTTGAGACTGATGCCACCAGAACGTCTCATGTGAAAACGTTTTTTAAAGTGCAGAATTTGAGGTCTCAAATTAATTTCTCTCTTGCTTAAAGCAGTATCAAAATTATGTTTTGCTATTTTCACGCTTCATCAACAAAAGGTGGGGTTTTTTCAGGGTTTGTTTTGGGGGTGGACACACACATACACACACACCACACATCCCTCAACAGGTGCAATGGTACTGGTTAAAACAGTTTTAGCAGAAGAATTATCATCTTCATTGACATTTTAATCAAATATGTTGTCTGGCTAAAATCAGGGAAATTTAATTCTTGAAGCACAATCTTGCAAGCAAGAAGTATGAATGTGAGAGCTCACTTATTTCTCTGCCAATGACAAAGCTGCCAAGCCACCTAAATTATGACCACACTGAGATCTTTGCGAGCACATCTACAGCAACAGGAAAACTGGTTATACTGCTTTCAGTCTGGTTTTACTCAAACACTGTTCAAAGTCTGGTGAGCCCAAGTTAACTCCAATCACTATCTAATTCCTTCCTGATACGATGGGCTGGACAGTGTTTGAGTGTGTGTAGGCAAAGCAAAGTCTAACAGTAACAGATAAACTCGGATGTCTTTGCAGCAGGAAAGGCTCTAGGCAGGGTGAAGTACAGAGGTTTCTGGCTTTTGGCTGGGCTATGCAAAGAAAACAGCATTTTGCTTTCCCTGCTGGGTTACTCCTAGCACTGTTAGCACTGGGCGTAACTAACGGGATGAAGTTCATCTGCAATCCCCTTTGACATCTCCCATCGGAGCAGCTGCAAAACCCTCACGCTGCTGTGAGATCCTCTAAGCAGCCTGTGGCCACATCACTGCTACCACTTCAGCCCTTGCTTCTGGCCTACAAACGATGCAGTGTTTTGGTTTGCACAGTTGGAACACACAACCAAACATCTTGAAAACCCTTTTGAAGTCACAGCTCGCATTTTTATTTCCTTCTTAGTATTTAGCAACACCTGAAAAGTCGGAGCCTGCCCAGAGCATTAATGTTGTGCTCCAAAAGGCCAGTTCAGAACACGGACAACTTTAACACATAAATGATGTGGGAACCAGCTCAGAAATGTGTTGATGCATAATCAGAGACAACTAAGTTCTGTATTCCAGGATCCACATTAAAGGAACAGAAGCAACCAGCCTACTGACATTATTACTTGTAGCTGCTATCGTCACTCAGCTGAACAAACACTTTCATTATTGGTGAGCGTCATACGCACCTGATGTCGTATGGCACTACACATCTGCAAAGGGGAAAAAAGCAATTGTACTGTTTGAATTGGTGGGGAGGCACAACTAATGGAAACATGGTGCCAAGGCCCTTCAGCCAACTCCCTCCAGCCCAAGCTGAACACAAACTACCAGGTTGGTAATCCTATACAGGATGGGAATATGGAGAGTTTAAGGAAAGATGCTGCGACAGCTGAAGTCATTGCACTGCATATGAAGTCTGAGAGGCTGAAAGGACAGGCTTACATCTCCCGTTCTTTGATCTACAACCTGTGACTCCAACTTGTGTCTGCACCAAACACCCAACAGGGGTTTCCCATAGCTTCTGTCTTCCCTGTCACCACGTTTTGTCTACAACGGGAAGGAGTTCTGCTCAGTGGCAACCAGAATATGCCTTTCTTGCAGCTTATCAGATCAAACATCCAGAAGATTTAAAAAGAGAAATTCTGTTTTGTTGAGTGCAAGGGTTTGCAAGCTCAGCCAACCATGTTCTCAGGTAAATGCGAGGACAATACGATGTTGTTATCCTGGTTTTCTGCAAGTGCTTCCAGAGAGAAGCAGTCAGTATCTGAATGTGGCTCCAAGTGATACTGAGTAAGTCTAACTGGAACCCATGGAAAGATTCCATGAAGTAAAAAGGCTTTTCCAGCTTCTTTTCCTAAATGACAAAATCCCCTTTGTTACTCCAATCATTTCATCCCCATATTATTAACACACCTGCACAGGCACAAAGTGTGTGGGTTCTCCATGAAAACCTAACTTCAAGGAAAAGAAATCTCTCAGAAACTTTATAAAGTCCCAATGAACGCACAAGAAAACTCACAAGTCTCAAGAGCATTTTCTCCGAGATGTCGGCAGAAACATTTACCTCATCTTTGTTCCAGCCTCGCTACAATATTGTTCAGTGTCAGTTACATGGAAATTTCTCCAGTTTCCACCAGGGAAGGGCCCGGGCTGTGAGAGGACAGAGGTGGGTGTTGCTTTGCAGCACACACAGCTGAGCTCAGCCCCATCAGTCCTGTGACCCTGGCTGAGAGCTAAGGGACGATTCCCAGCTGGACAGCTCAGGGCTCGCCCTGTGTGAGACGGGGCTGGCACCAAACCAGGGAAGAGTGTCAGCACTCAGTGGGGTCCCCCAGCCAGGCACCCACACTTGGGCTACTGCAATCGGAAAAACCAGCAAGAAAATGAGGCAAACACGGTGAAAATGAAGAAAAGCCACGTTTGTCTGGGCACGCAGCAAGCAACCAATTACCCAAACTACACAACACGTCAGAGGTCAAGCAGAACCAAAACTCTGCTATCCAGTACAACAGTACTCTTGCTGTCCTACTCTTCAAAAGTCCAACATCCAGCTCCGAACATTCCCCCCACCTGCCCCTGCTTCCCTCCAATCCCTCATGCACTGAGCACAGATGGTAGGTAGATCCACGCTGCACTGTTCATATACAGGCTTCAAGAGGTTTTACAGTACAGAAACTGATGTGCTGCAACGTGTATATTCCTTTTGTAGCTTTCCTAACAAATTCCTCTGGGAGACTGAATGATTGAGCAATTCAGTAGGGGTATTAAGTGGACCTAGGAAAACAAGACCCTGATCAGAAGAGTGTAAATATGCTGCTCTTCATTTACTTACTGCAGCTTCACCCACCAAAAGCCCAAATAAGAGCTGAAGGACCACAGGAATAATATCAAAATCAGAGAGACACAAACAGGTATGGTTTTAAGTTGCCTTTAACTCTTCCTTATTAGGTAGCAGGGTCCTCCCAGTAACTAAAGCAAAATCAAATACAGCAGAACAGGGATACATTCTTCCACCATGGTCTGCCTGGGACACCTTGCCTCCAGCAAACGTTTTCAATTACATGAGTCCGGCATCCTTTTTCGTGTTTTTAAGAGGATAAAACACTAGATAGGGTTGTCTTTCCTTTGAAGTGCTTGAATGCTCATACTACCGCCTCACCACAGTGTCTGAGAAGTATTAACTGCACAGCCCAGTTTGGAGACCTGCTAATTCAAAACAGAGCTGTGTAACTTGCGTGGTTTGTTTAAAGCAAACAAAGAAAACATCCCTCTGTTTGAGTCTCACTCAGAAATTTTTTAGTATTAGGATCAGCTTACTCCCTGGAAAGCAGCATGAAGTCGTAGTCAGAAAATCAGATTTATGAAAAAAATAAATATAAAAAAATAGGAAAAATACCAAAACCATAATACAAGTGCATAATTTTTTCAGTCTAGACTAGAAATAATGCTAAAATCCTTCCATAGACCCCCAAACAAGATTTGTTTGTCAATGTGATGAAGTCTTCAAGAAAGTGTAAAAACCTCCAGAATGATGTGTGTATCAAAATGTTTTAAAAGACTTTATAGCCCTTTCTTCACCATCTATAGAAGCTTCATTTTCCAGCAAATGACATTCCAGTAACTGACAGTTAACTTTAAGGAACTGAAAATAAAAGTGGCTTGTTTTTTTTCCACAGACTGACTTGCAATAAAGCCATCATATATGTGACTATAATCTTGTAACAAAAAAAAAAAAAAAAAAAAGAAGAGAAAAACGAGTCATGACGCTCAAAAGAGTAATTTTCTGTTTGAGTGTGTCCCTTTCACAGAACTGAAATCGTGCTATGTCATGGCTTTCAGAGGATTTTTTACTTCTGAAAAACTTCCATTTTAGGTTATCACAGCCATAGAGTACTGTAGATAAGTAAAATCAGTTTTGTTATCAACCAGACAGAGCTGTTGCTGTTCTGGTAATTAAGTCCCCATCATTTATTTCACGTGGACAGAAATTTCTTCCCAGATATTTTTCCATTTAGAGTCCTAAATCATTTTACAAGTTTCATCTGTCAATCAAACTGAACCTTGCTCTAGCAGCAGCAGCACTTGTATCCACACAAGTGGCAAATCAGTTTATAAACATTTAGAATGATTGTGTTTGCATAAGCTTTTGTATTTAACTGCATCAACCAAAGAGCAGACTTTAAGTGAACTGCCACATATGCTTAGATAAGGCTTAGCTATGATAAACTGACTCAACCATTAAATACCTATGTAAGAGCTCGTTTTCTTCAGGGAAAAAATGGGGATGATGGGGGATTAATTGCTAAGTTTGCTATAATCACATGTTATAGAAGATGAATGGCTAGTTCATCCCTAGAAAAAAAAATCATTAAAATAAAAGACTTCTCCAGCTTTTTCTGCAGCATTAAGTATTTACCCACAAAATGAAGCACTGGAAAGTGCTGCAAAAGGCCTTTCACTGTTTTAATATTGGGGAGGGAAGTAAAATTTGATTCTTAAAGTACATTAAATTCCGTTCTGTGATCCAAGAACAATTCTCAGTCCGACTTCTGGTTTCAGCACTGATATCCATACTTCTTAAAATTTTAAAAATTAGATTTAAACTAATCTTTACTAGATTTAGAACTTCAGTAATTTATACAGTACAGACACATTTATATGTATTTTACTTATATTTTACTTATAATTCTATATTTACTAAATGCACTGATGTGTACTTTAGTTAGCACACTAGATTCCAGTCACTGCTTATTTTAAAAACATATGCTTGAGCTCAGCTGTGCATAAGGTATACACAAACTCCATATGAGAAATATGCACAAAAGTACATTTCAGTCAAGATTTGGCCCTTTCAGGAAATAGCTATTAGGGTTATAATATGCATTAAATTTCTATGAATCAGTATGAAAGGCTTCTTGCCAAGATTTGCTTTTTAAAAGGAGAAAGAAATGCTACTAGGTGTTATATTCAAAATCAAAACACAGTTCTGAGAAAGTGAACGCTTTGCTGCAAGAAGTCAGCGGCTCCCTGCTTCAAAGTTTTGAAATGAGGCTTATGCAATGCAGAGATCCAGTGATGGAAAGATTGGGTTCACAGTTATTAACCAGTAAGAGAATAAAGAAATAAGCAACAGAACAATGCACAAAAGCAGGAGATTGAAACTAAGAGCAGATTTTGGTCACAAGAGGTCCTTTCATTTGTTCTTTTCTCCAGCTAGGAGTTGCAATAAAAAAGGAACAGAACTCAACATAAGGAGAGACAACAAAGGACTGGCCTATTTTGGCTTATTCTCCATTCCTTAAATACATATCTATATAAACGTCCAAGCAAATAAACATTTCTCTTTGCTTCAACTGCCACCCACTGGAAAAGGAAAGCAACATTAATTCCAAATTGCAAGACCCAAAATAGGTCAGGAAAACCAATCTGACAGATACTGGTACAGATTACATTAAAACTCTGGGGTTGCCTTGAAAATCTTAGTGGCACTGCTAGAAATAAGCAACTTGCAAATTAAATTGAAACAACAAAACAGAGTACAGCAACAAACCAGAGCTCCATTTCCTCTCCCCACCCTGGCTCTGGCCAGTGGGCATTTGGGCTGTATTACAAAGTTTTGGGGAAGAGCTGGAGCTCACGAAGATGAAGGGAGAGCAACAGGACTGGCAGCACCCTCTGACAAACAGGGACGAGCAGCATCATCGCACAGCCTGGCTCCTCTCATCACTCTGGGCTGCGATGCCCCTGCAGCACTCCAGGTCCATCTCTGTGCTCTTATTGCTGCTCTCTCGCCCACCTGCTCTTGCCTTACAGCAGAAATCAATCAGCTTCCTTGCCTAAATGGCAGCTTTGGCATTCCCACTTTCCCTCAGCAGCAACCTCCATATCCCCTTCAATGGACACATGGGGTGTCTGTGGCTCAGATCCAATAACCTAATCTTTTAAGAAATAGAGCAAGGCACTTTCAAGTGCCAGTGGCTCACTGCATTTAGTCCAAAGCAAAACCAGATGCATTTTAGCTCTCAAATTACCTGTAAGAGCGCAGGTCCATATTAAGAAGCTCTTGCCCCTGGGATGCTGCTTTCTTTGTCAAACAGAAATCTTAACTGTCAGCTCCTGTCTGTTACAGAGGAACATATGTAAATGTAATCCAAGAGTGCTCCCACGAATTCCCTGACACACGAATCTGCTCTGGATATTTGGCAATCAGCATCCCCAAGTCATTAGTGAGAAGATGCGAGTTCATGAAGGCCACAGTCATCAGCCAACAGACACATAAGGAAACAGCTAAACTCTTGTTGAGCAATTCACAGCTCAGCATGAACACGACATCAACAGACCAGCACACTGGATGTGAAGAAATGTGATCATCACTGCTCAGGGAGTGCAGGAACAAGACCATTAAAAAAAACAAAGCCAGGTATCTATCAATACTGAAAGCATCTATAATCAAGTCTACTCCTTCACCTGCAGAGATACTTGTATGACTAAGGGTTTCAGATCTAGATTTTAATTTAATCTGAAAAAGCAAAATTCGTTATCAAACTGAAAGATCCTGGCAGCACCTGCTTGATGTAAGACAGCCACCTGTGCTCTCTTACAGAACTATACATTACATACATTTTATAAAAATAAATCAGGGATAAATCTTACTTTCACGAGAGTTTTTCAGTAAGATGCTCTGACACACAACCGTGTTCTTTAGAAGTGAAATATTTTCTCAACAGGCCCTAACGAAGTCAGTGAGGTACAAAATGCCTGCTGTGGTTACACAGTCTCGCCAGCAAAATGCAGTCACCCAGAGGCATTACAAAACATGGCATAAATATCTCGAGATAAAATGTACAGGGCAGTCAGTGTCATGTTTCAAACATGACAGTCTTTCAACACTATTGTACTATGCCTATTTATCTTAATTTTCCTTGAGAATACGACTTGAAAGCATATGATGAGCACTACTTGTTACTGGCTGGATCATATCTTTCTAACAGACTTCTACACGCAGGGCTTTTGGAAAAGGAGGGACTGGTTTTTTAAAGAAAGAAATATAAGATTCCTCAAACAGGAATCAAATACAGCCTCCTCCTAGAAGAGCACAGTTCAGCCATCAAACAATGTGTTAGCAATAGCTTTGTACTCAGAATTTCTCACACAAAGGCAGATTGCAGAAGCCAACCTTGAGTTTGGCTGCTAGACGGTTTTGATCATCTTTTCAAGTACCTGCCTATATGTTCAAACACCTAAATCTTATACAAAAAACAATCTGGCTATAAGTTAAAAAAAATAAAAGCTTTACTAACAGAAAGACAAGTCCTGTATCACAACCAAAAATCCTTCTTCCCTTAAGCTGATCCTCATAGTAAATATTGATACATTCAATGCACTGAAGTAAATATTTTTGTTATGATGAGGAACAAAGTGGTCCTGACAAACACTCAGATTTCATGAGTTCCTTCAGCAGAAAAACTACAGCAAGGCTTCAATTGCACTTCCTCAAGAAACCAGAGAATATGGTAAAGAGTCAAGTATACAGACAAGGATTTTATTAGATCTGTAATAAATTGGTGTTGATGGAGAAAAATAAAATCAAACATTCAGACAGTAACTTGACACTTGAGTGCTAAACATCCATGCAGTTTTCTCTCTGTCATCTCATCATTAGCAATTTGTCACACAACAAACAAGGAGGCTAAAACAACAGGTCTAGGCTTCCAGCTCCAAATCAGTAGCATGAATTACTTCAAGGGCAAAAAAGCTGAGGCTCAAGTTTAGATTTACTGCATATGTTTCAAGACATGCTGTATTGATAGCAGGTAGCCAGGATTAAACCAAGTCTATAAATACCTAAATCATTTATGAGACTGCAAAAGACTAAACAAAATGCAAATCAAAGCCACTCATGCACAGAATCTGCATGACATTTCAGAGGTTTTCAGCCATCCAGGAGGCGAGAAACAAGATACTAATTCAGACAACTCCTCTGGGCCCAGGGAGGTGGAAGGGAAGTCAGGCCACAGGCACCTCTGCAGAAAGGAGGGGAACCCTTACTAAGCTGTTTGGGAAGAGCTTGTTTTAGTAGGGTCTTTCTGCCACAGACAGTGCCCAGTGCAATCATACCTGGACCGATCAGCCAGTCTCTTAGGAGCTATCCCAACTCCACCCTCACTACCAAAGGGTAAAAGTGAAACCACTTGGCTACATGTCAACCAAACAAGACCATAGTTTGCTCACAGCTGTAAGGAAAAGTATCCGAAACAGTAGGAGATAGATATATATATATATACACATTTTGCATATTTGTTTTGTTCTCAAAAGAAGGCAGCACCTTGGAATTAAAAATAATCTTGTTCTGGGGCATAGAGAGAGGTGCTGCTGCTTTTTTTGCTTTTTTTTTAAAGTTTAATGGTTGGCTGATAAAATGGGAGGAGATGGCAAGCACACACCCTCCTGACTTAGCAGTCAGGCAAGTATCATACAGGGCTAAAAGCTTCATGTGCATTCAGTCTCACGAAGTTATCTGTGATAGTCATTCCCAGACTTTATGGATGGTGATTATTACCATATGAGTACCAACTATGCTTAAATATCCTTAAATAAACTTTTCCAGAGAGAGCATTACCCTCAATGGCAAAGCAATTACCAGGAAACACATTAATTTCTGTAAGAGGATACCATAAAAAGTATTCTGCGGTTTTATGCGCTTTCTTGGCTTGAGACATATTCGTAAAGAATTTATTTTACGGCCTGCCTCTTGGATTTGCAGCTATTGATATAAATATGCTCTGCATCGCTCCCATCTATTAGTCAGAAGCTGTCAACTCTATCATCAGTCAGAAAAAACCAACAGGTTCAAAACATAGCTTACTTCCTGGATGTCAGGGCACCCTCCTATCACTGAAAGGCAGACATAACATCCACAAATTTTAATTGAAAGGAAAAAAAAAAACCTGAAAATAATTTGAAACATATAGATATACACGTCAGAATTCCATTTTCTGTACCAATGTTACTCGTAATAACAGAGCCTGGTCTAGAACAGACCAGAAACAAACCTTGCATGACTCTTGCCAAGGTCAGATTTGTGCAGTTCCCAGTGTTCCTGTGTGCCACATCCCTCAGTTCTCTACCTTTCCTGGTGTCTCTGGTACAGGAGCAGCCCACTGGTGCAGCTTCCAATAAAGGCAGTCTGGATAATCCAGATGGCCCTGTAGAACTACAGGCAGTAGTTTGATTGCTTCATACAGAGCAGACTTGTGCAAAAGTACTCAAATACCATAAAAAGCTTTTGGGGTAGCTCTGACTTAGGGAGGTGATGCCTCTTTAAGAAAGTGTAAAAACTCTTTGGGGTAGAAATAACCACCTTTGAAATGAGAACACAACACAAGCCACTTCAGCGCTATTTTACCGAGGCTGTAAAGAGCTCTCCCAGGCTCATTTCAGTTAATTGCATCTTTGCAAAGTGCAGCCAAGCGGATGCAGAATGATTACTTTTAATGGGCTGTGCCAATGGCTCTGAATGGGTGGTGTAGCTTTCCCCCTTTCCTCATTCCTGCTCCCCGTCCTTTGGCTCCGCACAGAGCTCTACAGAACCAAATTCTGCACTCAGATTGCGCAGGTAAAGGAAGACTCAGAGAAAAATGACCAGATTTGAAATGGACAAACAGTTAAAAAAAATTAGTGGAACACAAACTGTTTTGGTGCTTTTTAGGCAGCTTTTGGACAGAACCTGATAAGCAGAATGGAGAAGATGCATTTAATGCAAGGATGAACCCAGAGAAAAGTCACATAATCTTTCTCATCAGCGGATGATTAACAGAGGAATTTGGTTCCTAATGAAGTTAGCCAGCCCCCAGACTCCACTGGTAAATCCCTTCTTGTCATCCTTCACATTCAGCTCTGACTCATCTGCAACAAACATTTCAATCCATAGCCTATTCCTTTTTTCCTCCATTCTTTTCCCAGTAGGTTAGGTGTGTGCTTTGTAAATGCAAGGGAGGGAACGGTGGACTATAGGTACGGAATGGCTTTGGAGTGCCTCATGAAGAAATACATCCGAGTTAGGTTGGTAGGAACCTTAGAGATCATCTAGTTCCAACTCCCCCTGCCACGGGCAAGGACACCTTCACTAAAACAGGTTGCTTGGAGTCCCATCCAACCTGGGCTTGAACACTTCCAGGGATTAGACTCAACCTGAGATGAACTTTAATTGTAATGACTGTGGCTTTTAGACATCAAAATAAACTCAGAGGCCTGAAAGCTTCTATGCTTTTCACAGGAAATCAGTTATTTTAATAAAAGATGGCATCTTTCCAAGTTTTACTGTTATTTCCTTGATCTATATAGCATCAAATAGCCAAGTTCCCTTTGAGAGATTCTTTTAAATATTTCTCTTTAAGAAAAGTAGCTAAATTTCCTAAGTTTTCTAGTTTGGACATAGTTTCTAGTTCCTTCTATACAGAGTATCTTTTTGCCTATGCTGTGTGATCAAAAAGTAAAAATTATTATGCTATTTCACTGTTCCATTCAGTAAGAAAAGTATGACCCTACTGTATAATTATGCCTAATGAAAAGGTGGGTTATCATTCATTAAATACAAAATGGGGAAAGAATGGAGAATCAGCTCTTTTCTATCGAGAACAATACAAGCATCTTCCTGATCAATTATCTCACACGTATTGACTGAACAGAATTACCATATGACTTATTCATTAACCACACAAACATCACATCTGTGTGACTGAATATATTTCTCTGTATGTTTGTATCAGCCACTGAGTGGCAGCAATTCCTTCATACCTAAATCTGAATTATGAGATGTAGGATGAAAATGTCAAAGTATTGCTAACTCTGGATTCTTTCATGCTGCCCCTAAATTTTTTTGAGTTTAGCACTATGTACAAACAATAATAATTAATGAAATACCTTTATTACACATTTCAAGTTTTAAACAGCCAAAATTTCAAAAGTAATATACTTTATTTTGATAATCACACATCCTAAAAACTTGACTATATTCAGTTTTATGTAAGATAACTTCAAGTAAAACCATGTGGATCAAGAAAATTGAAAATTCCAGCATTTCATCATTTATTAAACTAACGCACACACCTGTATTTTATTATGAAAACCACGGTGAGGGTGAGAAACATTTTTTTTTAAAGATATCTAATCCTGTGTTTTGCAGCCTTAAGTTTGCTTCTCTCCTTGAAGCATATTTGCAGCTTCCCACAGTAGTGTCTTGAGGTGACTGAAATCTATCAGTCCAAAGACAAGCAGCTATTTTTTTAATTCAGCCATTTTCAGGAACTAAACAGGAAATCTTGCACATACACTTCTTGAAAAAAAAAGGACGTTTATGAATTATTGCTTAACCACTTCAGAAGCACTTCTTCATAGTGCCATGCTCAGAAAGCTACACTGGTTTTGCTTGGTTATAGCTTCCTATTTGATTAGCAGAAAGCTGAACCTCATTATGTGAGAGCTGGAAAGCCAAAGAGGTCATTTGCTATTACATTGTTAACAGAGTAATGACTGTACAAGGCCAAGGACCAAGAAAGATTTAAAAGGCACTAAACACAAAAGTGTATCTAGGATTTTGACACTGGCTATTTGTAGATATGTTAAATATTGCAAGTCAGTCTTTAAATGAGTTTCTAAAGCTAGGAAAATATTTAGTATGAGAACGGATTCTCCCACACTCGTCTGCTCTGCACATTCAGTTCTGCCCTCTAAGGTCAAGAGACAGGACACAGGGCAATATTATCCTTGCACATAAATGTCCTGCAAGAGCTCCTGTGTCCAGATCAACACTCTGTTCTGTGCTAATTGAACAATCCAGAAGTGAAGTGGTGTAACAGTCAGGACCCACAAGTAAACAGATGTCAAATGTAACCACAGAATGCCATGATCCAAATATTTTAATATTTCATCCCCCAATGCAAACGGGGAATTCTCTAGTGATGAACTGAAAATTGTTTTTTAATAGATGCACGCCTGGCATGTGCATACACAAAAGCATCAGGCATCCCTGCTCCTTCATTCCTTATTGTCTGTCGCCATTCAGCTGAAAACCTGAGCATGTAAAAAGATCGTGCATTTTATCTCCTAACTCGCTGTCGCGCGGAGCCTGAAACAGAGTATCAAGGCGGCCGGGTGGGAAAAAAGAAGTTGGTATCGCCAAAGTTGGCATTTCTGCCGGGAGGAAACTCCATGTTTCTGTCAAGGACCGGCGGCAGGGATCTCGCTGCCTCCTCGCACGGGGCTCGGTCCCGTCCCTCCCGCAGCCGGACAGACTCTCCCCGCCCAGGGTCGCGCTTCCCCGGGACCGAGCGAGACGGACCCACGCCCGGCACCCCGAGTGGGGCGGCGGGGAGGTCTGGGCGGACAAAGCCCGCAGCCCCCCGCCCCGGAGCCCAACATGGACGCGCCGCAGGAGCAGTCCCGGTGCCGGGGCAGCCCCGCCGCCTCCCGCCCCGCAGCCCCTCCGCAGGCACCGCCCGGCCGGGACACAGGGACGAGCCCGCGGGCGCCCCTCGCTCTCTTCCTCTCTCGCTGCCCGCCGGGCGCCCCACGGAAGCCGCCCGGGCCGGAGGGAGCCGAGCCCGTCTCGCTTCCTCCTTCACCCCGCGCCAGGCGGGGCAGGAACTGCCGAGCGGGGCGAGCCCCGCGCCGGGGGCAGGTACCGACACTCACCCGCGTCCTGGGAGCCGTCGGGGGCCGCGGCCGCCGCCGAGTTTCGGGCGCTGTCCCGAGAGAGAGAGAGAGAGAGACAGAGAGAACGGAGGGAATGCGGGCGGAGGGGAGGGAAGGAGGACGCGAGTGTGTCCCCGGCCCAGCCCGGCGCTCCCCGCCCCGCGCTCCGCTCCGCCCACGGGGCGTTGCCGCGGCCGCGCTCACCTGGGGCGGCCGCCCCGGTGCGGAGGTGCTGAGGGGGCGGTGGCTGCGCTGCTCCAGCTCTTCACGGCTCGTTCCCCTCATCGTTCTCGCCGCTTTCTCTCCCAGGCGGCTGCGTGTGGGAACGCCCCCAACCCTCGTTTAGTGGCCGCCGAGGATGCCCGGGCTGGCCTCTGGCCACCGCGCCTACCTGGGCGGGCGGCGTGGCGCGGTGAGGGGGCTGCAGCCCGAGAAGCGCTTTTGGGCTTGACTGGCTTTTGGGGTTGTTTTTTTTTTTTTGTGTTCTGGTCAAACTTAGACCGGCGGAGAGCACCTGAGTTTGACGAGCCGGAGCTCGGAGTGAGCCGCTGACCGGTGCGGAGCAGCGCTCAGGTGTTCTCACAGAAGTCAGGTGCTCTCCCCCCTTTGCCACGCTTTTTTTGTCTGGCCTTTTTAGTTAAAATACTCTTTAGTGGCTTAAAAAGCCCAGTTGTTGTTTTATAACCGGGCTAAAGCTGAGTAGGCTGTGGTTCTGTGGGCGCTGCTGTCGCCTCAGTGACCTCACTGCAGAGGCGGTCTTAGCTGATGTGCTCAAAATTGAGGGTCTTCACAGGGCATTTTGGGTCTCAGCTTAGGCCCTCAGCCCATGCTCTGCTCTAAGAGATGGGACTCAACTTTTTTTTAAGTATCGTAATTGTTTGTGTTAAAATGAGATGTTTTAGGGATGGGTTGCAGAACAGGAATGTGTGAACTGTTAAGAGCCAGAGAAAACACCACCGCACTCCTGTAGGAACCCAAGGCAGACCTTTGTCATCATTTTTTGACTGATACAGGTCAGGTATAATTGCTCTCGTGTTTTTGTCCTAAATGACCTTATTCTGCTCCAGCTGAAAACGGTGATGAAATTCCCAGAGGCTTTTTGTGAGGCTGTGGTAACTGTGGATGTTTCTCCAAGCAGATGCCAGACCCCAGTGTGCAGGGAGGGTGTCAGGGCATTGCAAGGGCTGTGCCCCAGCTGTTGGATGGCTGCAGAGACATTTCTGAAGTGCCAAATTCCACCCATTTGATGTCCGGATTCTTCACGGAATATTTCACTTGATATTCGTAAGTTACAGTCAAAATTCCTCTGCTATTCTGTCTGATATAATCTTGGAAAGACTATAATGTGTATATAAATCATCACTGTCAATGCTTGATTTAGGTATGTAGAGTTTAATTTGAAGTAACTAATTTTAAAACAAAACTACCATCAGCTGAGAGCCCTAGTATATATATTTATAATCACAGTTTGGGTGAAAGCAAAGGAACAGAGTTGTCTTGGGACATTTCCTTTTTACTTCTGGTGCAAATTAAGCTACGTACTATTTTATATAGATAACATACTCTTATGCGTGACTAGGTGTGATTTTTTTATTCTTTTTTTTTTGAGTTGGAAAATCAAAATAGTATTTTCCTGGTTTGGGACAGAATGTAATCTAATTAGCTATGATGCTACAATAACTTGTATGAGGACCCTCATTTAAAATTGTGTAGATTGCTGTTATGCTAAACTTGGAGGAACTTTATATGCATGAGCAGTTCATGAATGTTGTATTATAAAAGCAAAACTAAAACTAGTTTGAATAAGAGGAGAAAAAGCAGAAGCTACTTGTGAGCAAGGAGTTTTCCTCATTTCTTCCAGTGAACTTTGGCAAGACAGTTCTTTAAAATGCATTTCATTTAATTTCATGTTATTTGGGTATTTAATCGTATGTAAGTGGTCAGAGACAGTTCATTTTCATTTGTGACCTTATCATATAATGCTCCAGCAAGCCATTTGTTAACTACTGCTGCATTTCAATTAGTTAGAGCACCACTTTGTTCCAAGTCTGTCTTAAATAGTCTTTTCTCGTTTAGACTGTAGAAAATTTCTCAAGGCCTGAAGTGTTTTGCCTCTTGTGCCTTTGTTCAGTCAATGGGTTCAAGCTGAATTAGGACTGAGTAAAGATGTACAAATTTGACCCACGGGAAATGAAATGGAGGATCTTCTCAACTATTACAGTAATGCGTCTTCAGAAATTTGAGGTGTTTCCGGGTACTGAGACTTTTTTGTTGTCTATTTTCTGTAATTTTGCTTTTACAACTCAGCTGTGCAAAAAGGGTGGTAATGTTCTTACAGCTGGAGGCTGTCTTTCATCAGAATAGGTTCTAATGCAGCTCAGGAGGCTTTATTAACACATCTTACAGGCACTGGGGTTGAAAAGGGGGTGAAAATCAGTTCTTAGTGAAAAGCTTTTAGCAGTGCTTTCTGTCAGCTTCTAGGTAACTAGTAAGGAATGCAGGATTTCACAGGGATTATGGGGTAACTGTTGGAAAGTAAAAGGTCAATCACAAAAGCAGGGATTTACAGGGGAACAGGGACATGGACATTACTGTCTCTGATCCATTTTTCTGAAATGTACCTTTACATATTTTGTAAAAAAAACCAACCAAACAAAAACCAGTCTCGAGTTGGGTTAAAACATTTAATCTCTTGGGTAGCTGGACAGATAACTCCATAACTCCTAACTCCATGGTAAAGCACTGCTTTGTCACAGGAGACGTCTGAGGGGGAGATCAGCTGCAGGAGGCCCCGCTAGTTTGATTTGCTCTTGTATTTTCCCCAACCAGAAAGCCTGTTTTACCAGGGGCCACGTAACTTTTGCCATATGACATGATGGCAGTAAGGGCTGATGTGACTTTGAGCACTTGATGTGCGTGGATAAAAATACTTTCTGCAGCAAATGTAAGTGAAAACTTCCTAGTGGAAGTTAAGAACTTTCTGCCTCAAGATTTTGGAGCCACAATGGTACAAAACAACTTTCCAGAAGTCTGTAATCACTTTTTCTAAGCTGAAGCTGTATCTATAGCACCTGTTACCTCAAGCAAACAAACCTGATTTAAATTCTATGGCAGATGCCTAATTTATGCAAAATTGATTACTTTTGCAAAAGTGTCATTTCAGAACAGAAAACAATGGTGAATTTACTGCCTTTTTTTTTTTTCACAGTCCCATTTTGTAACAGGAGTTCATTGGTCCCTCAGTCCCAAGCCTAACCACACAATGCCTGCTCTCATTTCCTCTTTTCTGATAGCAGTGGGAGGTGTGAAGAGTCTGGTGATGATGGGAGTTTCCACCCATTGCCTTTTACAGGGGTCTCAGGTCTGTTGTGCAAATTCACTTTTTGAAGTGTTTTGAACAGGGTGTATTGTCATTTATTCTGTTTTTCCTTAAGGCTGAGCTGAGAGGCTTTTGTTCTCTGTCATGCTTTTCCTCCAATTTTTCATACTTTTCTCCATGAAGGACATGAGCTCTTTATGGATTAGCAATGACACAGATACTGAATTTGGTAATGAGAAGGTCTGCCATAAACATTCGGACTTCTGCCCAAATGAAATGGGAATTATCCTGCTTTTTCTGAAGTCTTGTAACTTTGGAGATTCTTTTGATAATGGTATACATTAATTTCTACTGCCTATCTTTGCAAGTTTTTTATATTGACTCAGGATGGGTTTCTTCTTTGTATTAGTCCACCTGCCAGTTTTTGTAACTTGGAGCAGAGTTGCTTCTCTCATACTTTTGAAGGGTTTGCTTCTGTGGATGTTGCATGTGCCTGTACAGAGTCAGGACTATCTGCAGGTGATTGACTGTGGTTAGGCTCTACACTTAGGAGAAGCCATCATGCCTGTGCTTAATTCATTGTGTTTTAGAATTTGCAGTTGCATAATGTTCTGTGCTTAGCAGAGTTTAAATAAATGATGAGTTTATTTTGTTTTTCCTGAAGGCTGAGATGTATGAGGTGTGCTGGGGAAGATCCTGGTGTCAGATGCAGTCATGTAGATTTCTACCTGTTTGTATAAGTGAGTGTCTGCAGAGTTGGTTTTTTTTGTTGTTGTTGTTTTTTTTATCAGAAATGAGTCTTAAGAAGTTAAGATTAAAAGTGCTTATGTCCCAACCACTCTGCAGTTTTGCTCATTTGAAGGAACTTTTATGTATGATTCATTTATAAACTAGACAGGTAAATAGTTTCCTGACAGTTTTGCTGAGATGCCTGCTTAGAGCATTGTCAATTCTTGTGATGTTTGGTGTTTTTAAAGCCCTACTCCCTTGAGAAAGTAACCACATTAAAATCCTCTTTCTTAAATAAAATCTCGTGGTTTTGTAGGAGATACATGCACATGTAATTTCGGAGTTCCTAAAAGATTTTTCAATATCTGAGCTACATGTAAAAGGAACTCAAAATCTCACAAGGTCTTAAACCCCCCACCCCCTGCTGCCTTTTGTTGTTGAGGGTAGGAGACTGATTCCTGCATTTTGAACATTTGAGGCTGTAGCTGGTTTCACCTTCGTTTTCCAGGAGAATTTCAATTTTTAAAAAAGGGGGTTTATGGTGTTTATTGCACACATGCCCTTACATTGGGTTTCAACATGCCAGCTGCCAGTGTTGATCTTGAGCAATGTAAGTGTTCTACTTCCCCTCGCGACAGCTTTTCTTTGCAGTTAATGTAGATGGGAGAAAAGGAAGTGTATGAATTGATGTAATTTTCTTGCTCACCACCGTCCTATTCGTGGTTGGTTTTATATTCCTGTGAGTATTGAAGAAAACTGTACTGTGAAAGAACACATTTTCTGATTTCTTGGTTGTTTTTTAAGCCCCCTTCTGAAAAAATTCCATTTAATTTCTGGTGTTCATTTAACACCAGGAGATTAAACACAGAACAGAGGCACCATAGAGAGAGAACTCCCACTG
Organism: Pseudotriccus pelzelni; assembly: GCA_035584735.1. Taxonomy (NCBI): domain Eukaryota; kingdom Metazoa; phylum Chordata; class Aves; order Passeriformes; family Tyrannidae; genus Pseudotriccus; species Pseudotriccus pelzelni. The sequence goes on along the minus strand of JAWMRA010000023.1, from coordinate 15,973,684 downwards.
CTGTGCACTGGCTTAGTCAAGGGGAGATTTTAGTTGTTCTTTCCCAAATCCCTTTTGATTAGCAGCTGAAGCTGTCTCATCAATCAACAAGGACAAGCTGAAAGCCATCAAGTCAATGAATTTAGTCCATCACATGATTTCAGCTGGTAGTACTTTAGGCTTTTGCTGCTCACCTGAGAGGAATGAAGAATCTCAGCAGCTTCCATGTAGTCACCTGAGGCATCCAGGTGCTTCTGCTTTAAAAGTGATGTCTCAAAGGTGTCAGGTAGCAAGAGCTCCAACACTGAGGGAATTCTGTCAAATTATCTTATCTGATGAAATGGAAAGATAATGGGATAATGCACAGAGGGTTAAAATCAAAACAAAACCTCTGTGATTTGTGGATATTTCCAGGGGCCACAGTTGTGTTCATTCTGACTCTTGGAGGGTTAGAGCAGGGGGTTAAGGGTGTTGGTCTGTCACTCACCTGGCAGCAAGGTGTGGCTGTTCTCTGCCCTGCCATGATTTAACCTCTGCAGAGGGGCAGGACTGCTGTGTCCTGCTCTCCCCTCAGTGAAAGAACAGGACATGCCAGGCACAGCAACAAGAGCTGTAGAACATGGACAACCCCAACCCTAGAACAACCTCTAGTGCTGTTTTCCAGATTACTGTCAGATGGTAAGCAGTTATTGGCGAAAGGTTTTCCTTTTATTAGTGTTAATGGTTATCCAGAAATGCAAACTGCAATGGCATTAGTGTGGGGAGTTGGTTTTTTTTGTCTGCTTAAAATGCTCTAGCTATACTATCAGACTGTGCAAACAATTGCATGGATCAGTCTCATGCTGTGACTGGCACAAGGCCTTGTCTGCAGAAAGAAAAACATGTCCTATTATGGCTTGGTGGGAGGATAAGGGAGTACTCGAATCCTAATTTCCTTGATCAGTTGCATCATTTTAAAGCACAGTTTGACCACTGCAAATGGGCAACTTTTGGCAGCTAGTGCTACTACCTAACATTTAGTTCTCAAGTATCCTTCTCTACTTGGGCTGTAGGCTTGGGTATTCTTCCTTATTCAGGTTGTCATTAATAATGGTGCTTTAGTGTCTTCCAGGCTGTCCATCTTAGTCGCTCTTCTTGCCAGTACTTGGGCACATATTATTTAGACCATTATTATGTTATGATAGTCATTTACTAGGATTTATTTTTATTGGTACAGCCAGTGCTGCTATCAAAAGCCAAGCATAGTATCAGTGAAACGAGATAGTGTGCAAAATCAATCCTAGTAAACCTTTAAAATGAAAGCAAACATCAATAATGAAACTACAGGCTGCGTGTGTTTGCACAGCAGGAGGGTGGAGGTTTGGAGCCACCTGCCCCAGGCACGTCATAGTTCTGGGGAACCACGCAGGGAGAGAGTTTGGTGTGATTGACTTCTGGAGTCATGGCAGAGGTGTTGGGCCGTGCAGCTTCAGAGCGGTCAGCATGTGTCTCTGCCCCACACTGCATGGTAGTTAGAGACAGTATCTGGGAAAAAAGTAGTTCTGCATCGAGCTTGCCAAACAACGGGTGAACCAGGCTCTTGTTTCTTGTGCTATTGGTGTCAGGGTGAAGGGCAGGATTTGATACGGCTCTTTAAAAGCTGGTAAAATAATAAAGACACTGAGACCATTTACTCTACTTTTTAGTAACATGGTAAAAATCCCTGAGGACGTGGCTGTATAAAAACCCACTGAGGCTGCTAACAGAGTTGAAGAGGAAAGGTCCATCTGAGCACAGCTACTTTGCAAATATATGTCTGAAGACAGGGTAATATTGTTAGAGGTACTAGAGCCAGTAATGGAGACGTAGTTCCTGAATAAAATCATCTTGTGTCTGCTGAATTCCAGTGTGTGGCCTTGCTCTTCCACATGTGGAAAGTTTTTATGGGGTCACACCCAGATTTCTGGTTAATGTTGGTCTGTCCCTGTGTGCCTTTGAAGGTAATGCCACTTGGAAACATGTTGAAATACGTACAATTTAACTCCATTGATCTATCATCTATTTTATTTATGCAAATTAATTATTTTATGTGTACAAGTAAACATTTTGTAGTTCACATAATATTGCATATAATTGAGTAGTTAGTGACTTATATATTTTAAATTCTACAGCATACCTGAATATATAGGAGCATTCATGCCTGGATGTTCTATAACACACCTAAATATATAAGATGTTTTAGTAGGCATAATGTCCTAGATCACCACAGATTTTTATTTTTTTTTAAATCTAGTCAGCCTGATATTTAATATGATTCACTGCTTGTCATTCTCATGATTAAAAAGGTGCCTGTGTTTTTTTGCGACAGAAAGATAAACAGAAGAACGATTCAGATGTTCAAATATTAACTGGCTGCCTCCTCGTGTTGTCAGTACAGTAAATTTTACTGGTAAGGACAAATAAGCGCTGTTTTTCTTTATTGGTCACACTCCTCCACTGGTTTTGATTTGCTTGAAGACAAGAATGAAACTTCTGGAGGGGCAGGTTTGCCATGTTTCCAACTATTTTCACTCAGCAAAAATTTTAGGAATGTGTTTGGAGGCAATTTCTTTTAACATTACTTTCAGCTGCAGGAAACTATATGTTCTACATGCAGATTTAGAACTGTGGGGAAGCTTTTATTAGCTGGTTATACAGAGGATGCCAGTGATATAAATCATTTGGAGGAGGAAGAGGTGAGAGAAGAGTTAATAGTTTCCTTATGTTTATCCAAACATTCTGTTTTCAGGTAGGCCCCCAGAGTAGAGGAGAGAAAGTAATTCCCAGTCTAGTTAAACAAGTTTTTATTCTGCTCAAGCCTTTAGGAAAAAGTGCAGATTCAAAGCCACTCCCAAGCAGTTTAAGGTCTTCAGAAACATTGTTTATTCTCTGTTAATGATTTTATATCCTCCTCAGGAGATATGTTATATCTCTTCCTTTATAGTTAAGTAGAGCAAATCCAGGTTGATGTCAACTGAAGGCCTTACATTCTTTGTTTAAATGGAGATGAACGCACCCTGTGAAAGAAGTAGTAGTTGTCACTAGTTGTGAAAAAGGGAAAAAAATTAAATTAGTGATGTGCCTGGGTCAAATCCATGTATTTACAACTGTCCTTTAGGGATGTGCAGATCAAAATCTAGATGTACTGTTTTAGTCTTTATTTATCAGGGGGAAAAAAGCTCCGCTGAATTGCAAAGACATAATGTAATTTAGTAATTTCCTTTTCAGATTTTGTGGGATCGCTCTTCCCAAATGCACAGATATTGCTTCTTTGGAAAGCAATGTTCTTCTGCCAGCAATTCAGAGCACCCGACCCAGATTCCTGTTCCAAGCTGCCCTATGGAGGACCATGTTTCTCTGCATTAACTACAGGGAAAGTATGTTTTCTAAAACAAATGCTTACAATGTTTACTTAAGTCTCACATAGAGAAATAGAACAGGTTTATTTATTTTTTTTTAAACTACAACATGGACTTGAGTAATTTGATAACAAATACATAAAATATCAATATATCAATATTGAAATATCAATAGTTTCATTCAATTTAACTGAGAAAGTCTGCTCAGAGTTATTTCTGTGTGCACACCTGCTTCTTACACAGAGCTTGGAGGTGAAGGTGAGGGGATTCTTAACTCATGTAGGTGCCGTTTTTTCTGTTTTGGGTACTTCATGTTAAGATGGCTGTGAAGTAAAAGGAAAAACTGCTAAATATCTGCCCACTATCTGCATGGTTTTTAACACACGGTGAACATACTTAACAGCTGCTGAAACAGGGAATCAGGTCATCCCCCATCTCCTTGTTCCTGTCTTCCTGCCTACATGTTCTCACCGAGTACCTTGTGCCAGCTTTGATGTTTGCTGGAATGTTTCGTGCTTTGAGTTGACTCATTAAAATGTTAGCAAGTTATCCCAGGAAAAAAAACAAACATCCAAACCCCAAACAAACATGGTCAGTTTTCTGCCTCTTTATTGAGCAATATTGACTTAATGAAGGGTTTCTGTGCTTGAAGGGAGTGTGGGATCAGTGGAGAACACAACAGGAGGAAGGCAGTAATATTTCTCCCTTTTGGCACCTGGAGCAGTTCTGATGGTTTTGGCACGTGTGAAAGAGCTCAGCCTACACTGATTCCATTAAACTGGATTTCAGTTGGTCCATTACTTTTAGGGCACGTGCAAATGTGCCTGGATTTTTAAGTCTGATGCATGTGAACGCATACTGACATAGAGCCATGCAGGTAAAGTAGAACACGTGTACTGCAACCCTTCTTTGAAGTTAAATGCCTTTGTGTGTCCCTGGGTGTGGGTCTTGGAGCTGCTCAGAGGGCTGACTGCTGCTTTTCATTCCTCCAGCTGTAAACACCGGACTTATCCTAAATAGTAAATGTTTTCAGGGTCCAGCTTGCTTTTCTCCTGAAGTGAATTCTGACTTCAGATATGCGGAGATAGGAGGAGGAAGAGATGATTTTGAAGTGCTATTCCCATTCAGAAATACTTAAGTCTTGAATTTAAAAATACTTGTTGAGAAAATGGTCATGTCCACCTTCTACTTCATATTGAAAAGGTTTCACTCTTTGAATCGTAATTCGTGTCTTGAGCGTACCAAGAATCTACCTTTTGAAACTGAGGACTTGTTTGATAGACTGGTGATACTGCAGTGAATCATGGAATTATAATAACACAGCGAAAGGCTTTAGTGTCATCCTCATCTCCTGATCTGAACTCAAACCTATTTCGTTTCCAGGAAATAATAATCAAATGGACACTCAAGCCTTGAGGTCTGATCCCAGGCAGAGTCATGTGCTTTCAACTCACTTTGTTTGCAGATGGTCTGAATGTTCCGTCTTGGATCCATGTATTCTTTCTCATTTTCTTCTCTGGAGTGACTTCTGCTGGTTTTGTCATCTTGGGAATATCCTTCTGCTGGATATTCCTTGTGCTGCTATTGTTTGTATGCTTCTGTGTTCCTCCTCCCTTTCTTCCTTTTCTTTTCCTTTTACTCTGGTCTTCTTCTTTTACAGGTGTATCTTGATATACAAAATACCTTTAGATTTAGCCCAGCTTCTTGTGGACAAATGGCCACAAGGGAAATGTGCAGATGGCTTAAACAGATGTTCCTGTCAGAGTCAAAATATTTAACTCCTGAATTCCTGCTAGACATCGTGCCTCTGGAGCTGATGAATATTGCCAGAATGGGGGAGGGGGAAAGTTTGTGTGTCACCTTTTCACATCTCATTACTTTAATCTCAGCCTGAGAGTTTTCAGGAGAAATGAAGTCTCCTGGGAATAGCTTTCATTTTTTTCATTGCCGAGTTAATCTGAAAGTCAGTTGGTAAAGATTTGATGTTGTGCCAGAATGGGAGGACTGTGTTGAACTAGCTGAAGGAATCGGTCCCGAGTGATCTCTAGCAAGGCCTGGGTGAATTGTGTTATGATCAATATATGCTAATTGTCACTGTTTTATTTTGAAGTTTTTGTTTGTTTGTTTGTGGGTTTCTTCCCTCCATACCAAAGCTGAAGTTGGGATGTCAAGATATCCAGGAAAGAAATGGGGTGTGCTCTGAGGCATATTATTTGAATGTAAACATATTATTCTAATACTGTGATGCTTGAACCGTATTTATTTTTCATAAACTTGTGATTTGAATTATCAGTCCTTCATTTAATCAGGGAAGGTGTGCAAGTAATTAGTAACTTACAGAATACCCTAATAAAAATAGAAGCACATGAGTACAGTCATCAGAACTGAAAGTGCAAGAATGATTCTTGTCAAGCGAATTCCTCGTGAGTGCCTTTCAAGTGTTAGAAAATGTACAATTTTGGAGTTCGAATGCTTTAATAAGAAACAAGTTAAATAATTGAGTGAACTAATCTGTAGGCACAACAGGAACTAGATGGTATAGTAGGTGGCAAGATTCATTTATGGTAAGTGATGATGGAATTCCCCAGGAACTATATATTCCGCCTACTTGGGTGCACAATCATTCAAAAGATTAACAGTGTGCAGCAAATGCCAAGGCATAAAAAAGTTGGCAGGTTATTGTAGAACCTGGGACTGAGTATATGCCTAAGCCACTGTCTGTAGCTCTTAGGAGTTCTGCTGTTCATTGTGGTCTCTGTATGTTCACCTCTTGTCTAACAGGTGCTCACTTAAACGTGTTTATTTGTCCAGAATATGGAGCCTGCGTATATTTTATTTTAAACCAGGGGGTCTTTGTATGACAGGAAATGCTACGTCTCCTCCTTGCACCAAAGAACTGTGGTGATGTGTTTGAGATTTTCAAAATCACTTCCCCCCCCCCCCCGTTCATTTTAAAATTATAGATTGGTAGAAATTCTGGAAGTGTTCCAAGTGATTAGGATATTGGACGGGCAGGGTTGGTTTTAATCAATAACAGATGGTTTGGGTGAGTCTGAACAAATTTCCTGCTATTATTGTAATTTTAGAACAGTATTCAGTGTGCATACCGAGAATATTTGGTATGCTTTTAACCTGTATTTACCTGATGTGAACTACATAGTTAAAAAGCCATGTAATTGCAGATTCTAAAGCAGTAATGTGTGATGGTTTTGGGAGGCTTATTACTTTTCAGGATATTACATCAAACTCTGTGAAGTTTTAGTTTTAGGTGATAGTATTTTTCTGGTGAGTGTGACACAACTCATTAATTTATGAAGCTGTTAACAGTGAACTTGGTGTTTCACCACATTGTCAACAGAAATTACTTGATGCGCTCTGAAACTTGTCTCTCTGAAATACATAGAAAAGGATTTATTTGTTTTATGAAAGTAGTAATGATTTGTCTGTAATAACATTGTCATGGCATAGAAGAATTCTGATTGTTTTGTTCTGCTGAGCTGTAACAAAATTGAAAAGAAATTTGATAATGGTATCTGCTAGGATGATCTGGTTTGCTTCATTATATGTAAAAAAACCTCCAAATTGTTTAAATGACTAGATAAAAAGAGAATTTTTTTTTAACAGCTTAAATTCTTTTGACACATCTTGCATAGGGGCTTTAAAGGGAGCTCATAAAACTGGCCGAGAAATGCATTTTTAACATTGGAAGGGAGGGATGGAAATGATTTGATTCTGAGTTCTAGAGAAAAGTGAATCATTGATGACTATGAGAAGGTCAACTGGAATTCTGTTTTACTCAGGACAATACAACTGATGGCTCTTTTAGCTTTCATATATCTCTGCAGACTGAGGGACACTTCTTGGAGCATCAGGAATAATTATCACTTTAGTATCACCTTTATAATACAGCGGTTGAAAAAACCTCAGTAAATTGAGTCCTGCCAGGCTGGGATTTTTTTTTTTTTTTTGGCCAGGAAATCTACTCTTTCTTCTCTGCAGTTTCATTAAATTATCTTCATTGAAGATAGTTCAGGAACATAAAAACATTTAAGAACTAAAAAAACCCTACAAAGCAAAAAAACTTAAAGAAGCTCTGGGCTAAAACTTTTTTCACTTGACAACGTGCAATTATAATTTTAAATCTCAACTTGTGATTGACAGAGAGTCATTCTAGACCATGTTGCTTTTTTTGTTTCTTGTGAGCACAAAGCTGCTGTTCAGATCCTGGAAATATCACTTGGTCTACAAGTCTTGGCTCTAGTTTCATTTTTCTGAAAAACTAGATCAATCAGTGATATTGAAATATGTAATGTCGGTGTTAATATGACTGATTAGGTTTTACTGACATCTCTGATATAATATTATTGCGAAGGGAAACTAATATAGACTGATAAATTTCCTTCGCAGGGAGTCTTCAGATGGTTATTTTTAAGAACTTATAGCAGGGCACAGAGGCACCCTCATCTTGTGGAGATTCCTACTGAAAACCTGCCTTATTTCCAGATCCCTGTGAATGAGCATGAATGACGGTTATGACTTTCAGGTGTGGGTGTGCAAAACTGTGCATCACTTGCCCAGTTCCAAGTTTTACTCTGCAAGCTGCTGGAAGTTTTGCTGTGATGCAGAGGAGCAGGTGAGCCACCTGTTCGAGCTGCAGTGCAGCTCAGAGCTGGGCACCACTGCATTTTGCTTCACAGCTCTGATTAATGCGTGTATTTGCATCGAGGGCAAACCTCATTGTCATCTTCCTGGTGTGAGCTGGCAGAAAGAAGCTCCTCGTTTGTCCCACGGAATAGACTGGAAAGGTTGGGCTCATCTTTTCTCAGCTCTCCAGCTCAATATCCTGTCCCCACAGTAAGGAGGTCCCCTTCGGTGAAGGTGGTGGGGGTTTTGATCTAAGTATATATTGGTGACAGGGATGTATCAGGGGGTGGGACTGCAGGGCTGACAGGAGAGTCATATCAGTGTGAGAATAATGGTGCAGCTGAAATGGTGAGAGGAATGGCCTGTGCTGTTACCCCCCTGGGACTGGTTGTAGCTGACTAATACATCTACATCAAGCCCCAAAACTCCCTATAAAAGAATATTTTGAACACATTATTCAACAGGATATTTTCTCCAGACTCTAAGACCAATAGATCTAGATGTGTGTGTTTCTAACCAGCCTGATTTTTGTCAGGATTATTGAGACTGTTAATTGACTTGACTGTAGTGGCAGGTTAATTGGTGTTCTTGTGCTGGTTTTGTATGTCTTCATATCATGTTTCTACCTTGTTCTATAGAAGTTTTTGGTACTTGAGAACATATCTAAGAGAAGCAGCTGTTGTTCTTTGAGGTTCTGATTCATATTTTATTTAACACTGCAGATGAGGAAGGTGCTGGTGGCACCAACGTTGTGCCTGATTTGGCAGAAATTGTCTTGTGTGAGCCAAATAAAATGAAATGTAAAGGATGAGGTATCTGGAGACCAGGAGAGCTGTTACATGATCACTTGCTTTCTCTGTAAGATGAAAATAATACCAGCTACCTATTGTTTTAAGTGCATTGCTGTCTCCAGAGGAAATCTTTCCTTACTGTTATGTATTAATAGATTAAGTTCAGCTGCAGGGCAGGTGGAATGAACTGCAAAGATGAAGAAACCGCAGTGGGGTCTGTGATGGCTTGAAATAGCTCAAGTTTGGAGCTGCTGCTGTTCAGAAGTGTTCACCCACAGAGCCCCTGCTTGCAGGATATGCTATGCCTAGTTGCCAGTAAACTGACATTTCAGTATAGGTTGCTACATATGGAGTACCTTTGTGTATATGATATAAAATATCTTGACATTTTCCGATTGAATTTTTCTTAAAAGGATTATATTTATTTTTAAAGGTTATAATCTGTTTTTATTAGTGAAATCTGTTAAATGTCGCATAGAGTGCAAGAATGGAGAGGGTGTTTGTATCTCTGAAGTCTTGTGGCTTTGTCCTCAAGTTAGTCCCAATAAATGATCTGTCACTTTTAACTTTGGTAATTTCTGTGTCCTGGACCACTTACTGTCCCAAAACAAGTTCTGATGAAAGTCAGCCAGTGTTGCGTTCTGAAACACCAGGGTTTCCAGGCTTTGAATCCATCAGCTACTTGATATAGGAGAGGGTCTGAAAAACACACCTTTTTAAAGGAAGGGATTTTACTTCTATTTTGGTATTTAAGTTCCATTTTTGACAACCTTGCAGAGCACTCAGGTGAAGAGCTTAAAGTTTGTGATCAGGCTTAGCTTTCAGGGTCATCATTTCTCAGTGAGGGAGGGAAAAAACAATTCTTCACTGGGGAAAACCAGGATACAGAGCAACTAGAATAGAGGACAGTGAACTGTATCACCATTTGATTCTGCAGTAAACTTCATTTCCTTGTGTTGGAACCTGGAGTAACTTACTCAAAACTATGGTGCTTTGTTAGCTCGAAGGTGAAGCACAGGTGAGGAACTTCAGATGCAAAATCGTTCATGTAAATAGTCCCCGGGAGATTTGAAGGAATGCAGGTCTTGGTGAAGGCAAACATCTCAAGACAAAAGGTCACGTGTTAGTGACCTTTTTTTTGTTGTTTATTTGCACTGGAAGTGAAACGTCTGAAATGGGATGCTCTGTAGGCAGTGATCTAAGACAGTGGTGCTCAGGCACAACTGCAATGCCTTTAGTGCTTTGATCCACAAGGAAATTGGACAGCAAAGGGAAATACAGTGAGGAATTCAGTTCCATAGCTGTTGAAACTTGTTTGCTCTGTCAGGATCTGGTGCTTGTCCAGGGTGTCAGGTTTCATCACTTGGCTTGTAACTTTACAAATCATCAGTTGCAAAATCAGAATGATTTTTATCATGAAGCAGAAGCTGCTTGTCTTTGTCTCACGGAATGATTTAGATTCACACTTCTGTTGCTTTCTTTCCATGAAGCCAAAGCTGCCTTATGTAGTTGCTGAAAATGTAACTGCAGGGGAGAAAAAACCAACAAAAACCAAACTACACCAAGTTTGGTTTTGACAGTGGCAATGTAATACAAGGAATTGTATTTATGTCCCATTTAAAGGGCACCAAAGTAGTTAGATATCTTGAGATAAGTTGTCCTTGTGCAGTGGGTATGTTAATGAATCACTAGGTTGAATCTCATTTAAATGTAAAAATCCTTTTGCATCCATATTATTGTGTTTCCTTTCCTTCTCTTGTGTTTTTTCCAAACTTTTGGTGATGATCTGTTACTGGGGTTTTTTTCCTTACTTGCTGAATAAGGTTTAGGAGAACGGGATGAAATATTTTCCTTTGGTGAGTTTGCGATAATAATTGAAATATTACTCTTTTCTTTGAGTAGAGCACAGAAGAGATGGAGTGAATTGCTCTCTCTTGTACTTTGGGCATGTTTTATGTGCCCTTGTGCCCCACACCTTCCACTTGTGATCAGCTGCTGCTCTGTAAGACGCTTTCCTGAACAGCTCAAGTAGCCCCCCAACCTCATATACAGCCTCCTTGTTCCCTATTTAACAAGAAATGCTGCTGTTTCCCTAATCCTATTATGTTCTCTGCAAAGTATGTTTAGCTTCCTAACCACTCATGGGGACCCTTCTATTTTCTGTTTGTGCTTTACTATAAGCAAAAGAAATACATTTTGAAATAATCAAGGAAAAAAAATCAGGCTGTTTCATGGTGATACTTTCAAATTAGTGAACCTTTACAGACGTGTGGAGGGACATATTTTTATGTGATTCTTCCCTGTGGTATTTGCTTATTGCCAAATGACTGCCGAATTTCTGCTTGAAACAGGCACAATATCACAGCCGATAATTTTACTGTTCAAAGGACTAACCCTGAATTATTTTAAAATTTGAAAGGCAGGAACTTATTTTCTGGACCTCTGGAGTGTGTTTGGCTCAGCTTTTTGCTTTTATCCTGCAACGTGGTAGCGAAGAAACTTCATGTCAATGACAACTGACATTCTCATTTTCTGGGAGGAAAAAGTCTTCAGTTGTTTATGTTGTTTACTGTGCCTGAAGGAGTCCTTTTCACCCAATCCTGTGTAAATTTAGGAAATCCATGATTTCAAAAACAGCTGTAAGGGGGCAGGAAAGTAGAATGTGTGACCAAGATGATGAGTGTGGTCGGCATGTTCATATTGCACCTCAAATTCCAGAAGCTGCAAGTTTATTTAGAAGAGGCTCATCTAAATGAAAAGGCAGGGCAACAGGTTACTTGACCATAACTGATGAAGGAGCTGAGTGAGAAATAAAGTTTATATCAATATCTTCATAAGGGTGTAGAGGGAGATTTGGGATAAACCTGCAGATGAGGGCAGAGAAAATCCAGCTTAAGCTCGAACAATCTGTGGCTGTTTTCGTGGCCCTTCTTTAATGGATTTTGCCAGCTGAGTATTTGAAATGTTTCTTCCAGGTAAGGAAGTAATTTCTTTCACGGGAGAAAATTGGGCAGTAACATCACAGGCCCGGACATCATTGACGCAAATCTGGTCTTTTACATGGAAAGGCTTTTTAAAAGAAAAAAATAAATCTTTTTTTTCCCTGTAACTACCCGTGATCTGTCCATTTGCTTACTTTAGACTCCTTAGTACTGAAAGTGGCAGCTCTAGGATTCTTCAATAATAGATTGTGGATGATGGATATTTCTCATACTTCCATTTAAAAGACAAAGGTTTGGAGAAACAAAAGCTTTTTTCTTCCTAAGTGCTGCCTAGACAAAATTTATTTAGTATTACACAAATATCTAGTGAGTCACTAAAAATCTCATTTCTTCTTGCTCGTACACTTATCAAAGAAGACTCAAATATTCTTTTTATATTCCTTCATTTGCTACAGAGTCTGCCAGAAATGTTTTATTAGGCCAATGATTATAAAAAGCAATGTTTTCATCTGGTTTCTATATCCTATTGAAGGGGAAGTCAGTAGGAAATTGGTTATTCATTCCCTTCAGTGTTTCGGATTGGCCAGAATGCTTTATGAACTTTAGTCAGACTAAAATTAATAACTATATTTTCTATATCCCGTCTGTCTAAATTGCCATGAAAGTTCTGTATTTTCTTCTGTTCCTGTGCACAGTCACATTTCTTCAAAAGGGATTAATATGCTTGACATTTAAAGGAAAATAACCTAGTAGCATTGAAAATTACTTTTATTTATTGCCATTAAATCTTAGGACCAAAATGTGATGACCAAATGGAGGTTTTCCAATGTGTAGAACTGGAGTCCTGTTACCAGAATGAAAGTGTTTTATCACTATACATGTCAACAGTCAAGAGACTGGATTTAGAGAATACTGTCATTTAATGCTATTAATATAACACTTAACTTGGAAAAATATTTTATTTTCCATAATTGTTCCTTTAAGTAGTTTCTGCAATAAAAATTGATTTTAAATATCTCAAGTTATATATAAGAGGAAATTCTCAAACGAAATACTTGTCATAGAGAGTTTACAAACTTCCTTGTATGTCCGACAGTGATTCAGTCCGGTTGATGCTGACTCAGGTGTAATTCTTGGTTTTCTTTTTTTTTTAATGTTCCTGGTTTCATGTGGATACTCCTATTGACCTAATTCTTCTGGTAAGGGATTTTCAAGCGGTGACTCAGGTGCAATGCAAGTAACGTGACAATTACAGGAAAACACCTGTTAGTATCAGGCAAGTTGACATTTATATTTTGTTTATTCCTTCAGCTGAGAAATCTGGAGAATTTGCCAAATGTTAAACCTTGCAAGTCTTAAAGCTTCGTCTCACCTGAGGAATAGTCACAATATGTTTAATGGAGCACATTCCTAACTGAGTACTCAGACATCTGACAGGGGTTTTGTTGTGTGAGTGAATGCTCACGCTGGGCAGGAGTTGCTGCTGCACCCAAAGCAGTTTTGTCCCTGCAGTGTTTCTCCTCCTGCTGCCTGCTCAGGTGCTTGCTTTGTCTAGAATGGTCTGGCCTTGGACATTGCAGGTGTGTCCTTGCACCTGAAAAAAAAGCTGTGATTCAAGCTCCTTAGGTCTCTGTGAGACTTTGTGCCTGGGCTTCCCTTTCACCGCATGCTAAATTGTGTCTTTTCCCATCTGGCTGATTCAAGCTGCTGGTGGTGCCTCAAGGTGGGCTGCAGTGACTCTCACTGGTGGCCAGTAAAGTGGCCTCAGTGCCATCATCAGGTTAAAAGTCTTATTTAATATTTCATCAAGGCATTCCTGACCAGCTCTGCTGTGTACCTTGTTTTCTGTTCAAACCTACTTGGTTCTCCTAAAGTCTGACATGAGATGAATTGCACTGTTTAAAACAACGTCAGGAAAACCCCACAGCAGAACCAGAGTCGGGGTCCTGTGCTGTGTGTTCTTGTCACTTCCATCAGCCTGGTAAAACTGACTGTACACCCACAAATTGTCCTGGACTCGTTTAAGTGGAAGGCAGCAGAATTTTTTGCTCCAGTTTTGTTGATTCCTGTAGTTGAGTTCACAGGCAACCTGGAGGTCTTTAAGGTAAGAGAAGTAAAGGAGGACAAGGTTGGTTTCTATTCAGGTGGCGGAAAAATCCCTTCTTACAAGCAATTGGCTTCCAAATCAATCTTGCTGCAGGCAGAATGTTAACACACATCACTGATGAACAAGTAGCCAAGGGAATCAGGGTCTTTGCTGCCCTTACTCGGTTCTGACTTCTCATCTATTTCTTTCTTATTGAGGAGCAAGGCACCAAAGGGAGTCCTCATTTCTGTGCTAAATTAATTCCTTCCATTTTCGGTTCTGTAAGGGGTTTATTTTCTCTTGTACGCCAGGCAAAGCTCTACCTTCTAGGTTACATCTTTCTGCTTTTCTCTCTGAATCACTCTGGAGGGAAGTGGCAAACTGTGTCCTGGCAGAGGACGGTGCCTGTGCCGCTAGGCAGGATGGGGCAGCCTCGGTGACATCTCTGTCCTGGAGCTGTGTCAAACACACCACGGGCACTTTGTAATTTGGATGCTAAAACTGAGGTCTGCCCAAGCCTTCGCAAGCAAGAGCCAAGAGGTAGAAACTCAGAAAACCAAAGCAGCCTTTTAAGCAGTGTCAAGAGGTTTCTGTACAATTTTGCCGCAGGCAAAATCTGTCTTGCTCGTTTTACAAGATGTTTCTGTGTAGTCACATATTGGAGCTCTGTGCCTTTGATTTTTCTTGGAAATGGTCAGGGAGGCTTTTATATGTGATGGCTTCAGAAGGTTAAGAACCAAACATTTCAGTGTCCTGCACAAACCTGGCATTGAAAATATGTTTGTACAGCTGTCACCTTTGTCCCTTAAGCTATTCTCTTCTGTGGTCACTGGGTGTTTCTCATGTGTCTCAGACGGCAGCCCAGGAAGGGACACACCTTGTGGGAGAAGATTCTTTGAGTCTGTGCCCTTTTGACACTGCTCGGAGTGGAGCAATGCCCAGAAAACCTTTCTGGATGTTGAGAGTTCAAAGAGAGTTCTCTGCTGAATAAAAGTTAATCTTTATTAGATGGCATCTAAAATTTAAATGTGTAGATGAAAATTAGGTAGCAGGAAGATGTGTGGTTAAAAAAGGAAAGAATCAGTTCTTATAAAATGCATTTAGGTATGTGTAGGCCAGAAAAGGATTCAAAGTTAAATCTTATCTGGATCTTTGTGCACAACTGCAAATCAAGTGCAACCACCTTCCAGCTAAATCATTTATGAAAATAAATACCTAAAAGTGGATTCTCAAGCCTTTCTTGTGATGTCAGCAGCTTCTATCAGCAGTAAAAATACAAATTGGTAGAGTTCAGCAGTCTTGCTCTTAAGAAATAAAATCAGAACTAATCCCCAGGATGGAATAGTCTTTACCGTTTATATTCTTATTCGGTTTCTCTCTTCACTTGAGGTAAGTTGTCAGACAATGTACCTTTCTAATGTTGTGTCACCCTGTCCCTGTTTCTTGTACAAGGGAAGTCTTGGGAACTTCTGCAAACTCTCGAAGAAAGCGCTGCCTAGGAAAATAATCAAAATGCTTTGGGATAATCCTTAGTTATATTAGCTACTTTTCCAGTCTACTGTCCTGGTTTAAAGCCGTTCCACAGTACCACTGTGTGCAAGTAGTGTTTGGTAAAGAGAGGTGCTTAGAAATAAGTATTTTTTTCCACTAATACTACTGCTGCAAATTACTTGCTGCTTTCTTTCGTCATACTTTGATATTTTTCTACAGCAAGAGAAGCAAAAGAAAAATGTGAGCGTTCCAGGGCAATAGGTGATGAGTCTTTTTTATAATTGGTTTGGGTTTTTTCTTTCTTGCTGCTCTTCAGTGTTCTTTATCCATTGGCACATAAACAGAAGCAGGCAAGGCAATCATAACAGGATGTGAAGCACTTACCGTCTGGATAATTCTGGGCAGTTGAAATCACAGTTAATTGCAGCTAAGCAGTGGAACTTATGATACCACCAGTTTTAGGCATGGCACATAAATTTCACAGATATCATGCAGGGGATTAAATGGGATCTTTCTCTTCATATGTGTTTTCGCTGCTCATTTGCACACACCAGCTGTGGTTTCTTGGAAATCTCATCTTGGTGTACCCTTTCAGAGAGCAGAGAAAAGCTCAGACAAATGCAGTCTGTGCTCTCAATACTGGGAAGTCTCACATGAGTTTTATGGAAAATGCTTAAAAATGGGCTGGGTGGGGTTCCACCAGGTGGGCTGTTTGGTTTGTGGTGATTTCATTTTTGGTAAGACTTCTGATTCTGCTAAAATCTGATGGAGTAAATGATTCCATGTAAAACTCTGGATTCACTACCATTTGAAGTTTAATTTTTGAATGTTTTTCCAGGTACATCTCCTGCTGCAATTTATTGGAAGAAAGGGTCAAGTTTCACTTTTTTTTTTTTTGAAGAAAGCAAACATATTTTCTGATGCTGTGGATGAATGAATATATATACACTTGGAACTAACTGGTACAAAGAACTCAGATGACCTTGCCGCTGCCTTCTAATAATTTGTTTTGCATTGCTTGCTCTGTGTTGGAGGGGCTAGGAAACCAGTTGTGTCAACTGCTCTTGTCAAGAGTTGTTCGAGACAAGGGTTACACAGATTAACCATGTAATCATTAGCTATACTCGAGGCAAGTAGTTAAGGAGGACTCGGGTAACACTGGGTAAATAACTGCAGGGAAACCTTGAGCCGCTGAAACGTCTCTGCTGATGGAGAGTAGGTACTACATCACTCACCACATCTGCTTCAGGAGCCCTTAACAGTCTTCCATTTTTAGCCCCTGAGGGGTGTGCCCACGGTCACACACTGATGACTAAACCTTCTGCAGTGCTTTGTGGGGCTATAAATCCGGAGTGCACTATTTTTGTTGTAGTACCTGGGGAATGGAGCGGAGAGGGAAGTTCTCTGCCACAGGAGCTGTATCCCTGCCTGACACCTGTTTGGAGGTTGCCAGTAGGTCGCAGGCACTGTGCTGCTGAACCACATCCTTGTGCAGGCCAGTGCTGCAGAGGCAACCAGGGCTGTTCTAATTTTTAAGTTATTACTTCTCGGGCAAGCTGGAGCCAGTGAGAGTTCCTAAAAGACTTCTGCCCGTTCTGGAGGCTGAGTGCTTCCAGCAGTTTTTGGTTTCAAACAGAACATACCTGCAATGAAGAGTATTATTATTTTTCATATTGTATTGTTGTGTGTGGTCTTAATTGCTACAAAATGCCGATTACTTTCTATGAACTTTTTAATATATATACACAAGTCTTCTTCAGATGTTGGAGTGGCTGTACAGATGTATGTTAGGCAAGCATTATAGATTAACCCTAGATAAATTTATTATGTAGAGGCAGCACTCTACAGGTATTCTAGGTATTATTTTCATGATCCTTTAATTTTTTTAAATTCAGTTGGAATAGCTACAAGGGGAAAAAATTGAAGTAGACATGACTTGCTGTCATCTTGTAATATTCCTACTCCCCCACTAAAATTTTGCCCATTGTACTCATATTCCTAACCCTTTACTGGATTGACTGCTGATGCCAGCAGAGTCAAGGAAAAGGCACAGGGGAGGTAACTGGTTTAGGGAGCTGATTTTGTCTTTACTGCTCTCTTTAATGAGGTACAATCTTCTGGGCTGAACGCTGCCCAGCCATTCTTTGAGCGCTGACAGCATTAACATGTTAATGTTGCCAAGCAGAACAAAGGACAGTGTTCTCTTTGCAGGTGTTCAACCTTGTTCTGGTGCTCTCAGCTTTGTGAAAGGCCCCAACACAGACCCAGGTGAGCAGCTTCTAAATTCCAGGCACATGTGCTGCTCTGAACAGATTGTGTGTGCCTTTGACAGTTTCTGGGTCCTGAAATAGAAAAAGAAACAGCAAAATTTTCATGTTTGTGACTTGGTCATTGTGCTGGGTTGGGTTCTTTCTGGCAGTGTTATTATACCAAGTGCAAGATGGGAAAATCACATGAAGCCTTTTAAGACAGGGATTATGTCTCTGTGTCCTGGGGACTAATAAGAGGATTTGACAGTTACCCTTAAAGGAATCTGAACTATGGGACATTTGAGGAAAGAGCCAAGGGACTGGTGGGAACAGTGTTCTGGCAAGTGCAGCTGCAAAAACATGAAGCTGTTTCTCCCTAAAGATTTGGAAGAAAATATCGGTGTTTGCTTTCACAGCAAATCTTGGGACGTGTAAATGGAAAAGAGGAAGACGAGGGAGCCTTTACTCTGCCTAACAGTATTTCTGAAGGCAGTTTGTTGAAGCTTGTGAGTCATTTGATGTTATCGTGGATTGTTTTTTCTTTGATTTCTTCTCTCCATTTCTATTCTGACAGCTTAAGTCTGGGTGGGAGAATTTCTCTCTCTGGCTCCTACCTTTTCTCATGTTCTGCAGTAGCTGAAACAAAAACATTTGAAACTCTTTGTGTTCTTATAAGGTGAAAGAAAGGCTTTCCCTCTCAGCTCTGCTGAAGGCCTGTACTTCAGGATTCCAAGAAGAGCTATTTCTGTGCTATCATTATCTTTAGGATTCATGGTGCCCTCTTTGCTGTATCTCTTTGTAGAGATACTTTTTGTGATAATGCAGCTGTTTGCCATCAAAATATGAGCAGGGCAAGACTGAAAAATACTGTAACAGGTATATAGAGTAAAAAAGGGATAGAAATTAGCCCTACCTAAGGGACACACATGGAACAAAATCCAAACTTTCACGGAGATTAATGTCTTTACTTGAGCACCATAAGCTCTCCTTCGGCCTTAACCTTTCTGAGTTACACAATGAAAGCAGTAGCTGGTTCTGGTCTCCACAGAAATCCATCCCTAGAGGAGGGAAGAAAACGAAAAACACAACTGTGCTTTTAAATTAGTTTCCTGAGATAAAGTGCCATTGTCACTAACCACATTCAACAACACCATTAGCTGAAGCAACAGGAGGTAAAAGCAAAACAGAAGGGAAGCATTATGTGTTTTGCCCCTCAGACCACACAATTAGTGAAATGGTTAGTTTGGGCATTTTAGAGCTAGGAATTAAGGAATTGGAGTGTTGGAAACTTTCCATATTGCCAAAGTCACAGGGGCTGGTTTGTCAGTGAGCAAGATGGAGCCTGTCATTTGCAGAGGTGTAGGCAGAGCCTGGGGACGAGCTGGAGGTTGTTATCCCATTCTCTGCCAAGAACGTTGCCTTGCACAAAATCAGATGTGACTTAGCAAATTGTGTACTTTCTGATCAGGTGAGGCTGTGGACTCGGGCAGCAGAGATCATGACACTTATAAAATGAGGTACTTTGCTGTGATTCTGCTCCTTACTCCCTTAAATCAGATTTCTAAGTGTTGCAAATGATGTGCAGCTGAGATAGGAAATCTCAGCTTTAAAGGGGGTTTGTACTCTCTGTTAGAAACAAACAGTAAAAAACTCCTTACTTTCTCTCTCTTGCATGAGTTAGGACCTCATACCCCCAGGATCCATTCCAGTTCTATGAATTAAAATAAAAGACTCATCCTCCCTGTTAGAATGGAGGAGCAGTAGGGCAAACACTGAGGGTCATGATTTTGAACAATAATATTATCTACTTTATGCCTTTGGTGTAATATCAGCATTTGCTAAGAACAGAGTTATTTAGTGAGTTACTGACTTGCTTGCAGAGCTGCCCTGATAATTCTTGCATGTTCTCTCCTCAGTTCAGCAACTATTCATATGTTTCAGGATCCTTTGTGTAGTGTTGCTTTGTGCCAGACTGTTGAAACCACCACAAAAAGTATGTGTGTGATTTTCTATTAAAAAACCCAAACAAGCCAACCAAACTCAGCTCTGATCCTTTGTCTGATCTGCTTTAGTGGTAAGTTCTGTTCATTGCCACATACGGACACAAGAGATGTGGCTTAAACCGACTTTGCTGCTAATGTGTCATGAAACTGTGGGGCCTTTATTGACAGTTCATGGTATTGTTTCAGTTTCTGTTTTTCGCTGAAGGTTCTGGTTGTATCTTCATTCAGTCGCTGGAAAACTATCTCCTGGGCTGCCGGAATACATCTAGAAATCATGGTAATTGTGTCCATTGCAGCATCTTCCTGTGCTGCTCTGAGCTTGAGGAGTATTTGTACTTTGAAGCAGAGCTTTGAGCTCTTCTGTTTGAAGAGGGATATTGTGTGTGTCACAATAATACAGATTACAATATACTAGAAGGAAAACTTGTGACACTCTAGATGAGATATAAATTAACAAGTAACACCAATTACTGAGAATCTGACATCACAGAAAACATTAATATCTATGAACATTTTTCATATAGAGTTGATAAGTGGCATCAGTATGTCAGCTACAATGACACGCCAGTGTACAAAGTGTGCTCATGACTATGGTCTTTGAGTGTTTGGGCTTTTTGTTTCTCCTTGAATAGTGGATAAATATTTAAGGGAATTAATTCACCTATCAGAGTGAATTCTGGGAAAATTTCAACTGTTTGTAGTGACTACCATTTAATTTCTTGTATCACTGGATGTGTTGCAGCAGTATTGTGTTACCAGGCAGGGTCAGATTCTGTTGTGGAAGGTGGTTTATTATAACAGAGCGAGAGCTGATTGACAGAGGCCAGATTAACCCCTGTTTTGAAACACTCTCTTCAAGGCCACTTTGGGAATTCTAACTAAGGCTTAACTCCTTATTGCTTACAGACTTACCTTTCCAAAATCCTTCTATAGGAAATGAAGTTGTTTTGGGATTTGAGTATTACTCAATTCTTGTATGCCACAGTTTATTTCACCAGGGTGTTTCTCATACACAGGTATTTTCTACTGGCTGTGCTTCCCAGCTAACCTGTCCCTGCTGGCCCAACAGTGCAGATCCGTAAAACAGAAGTCAAACTGACAGAAATTCCAGTATGAAAATGTGGTTTAAGTTGTACTCCTCCAAAGGTATGATCTAGGAGTACGTGGGCTGAAGCTGTTGCAGGGTTGAGCCAGACACACTGAGTGCAGAACTTGGGCTGCCGTTTCTGCTCAATATTATGCTTTAGTTTCCTGTCGAGCAAGAACGATGAATGCTCTTATCACTGTGATCCTATTGTTATTAAAGCATTTGTGTAGGCAGTCTTTGATGAGAAGCTGATAGGGAGGTAGAATACCAAATAGCCCTAGGTGCACAAGTAAAAATACCTTTTGTTTTTGGAGTATCTAAAAGCTGTGGCATCTCTTCTTTGTGGGTGAATTTTCTATTTCAAGAGAGCTGTGAAGAGGCTTTTAATGCCTTTCTGCATGTTCTCTGATGTACAGTCATAGTTCTTCCCTTCCTCTCTTTCCCCCCGGCACTAGAGAAAGGTTCCTGCTGTTTGCGGGGGCACTAATCAGTGGGTTACATTAGAACTGCATTTCTTGTATACAGTGAGAACATGTCACGATGTGCATTGTGTTTCACCACAGAGAGCACATCACAGAGTGTCTGTCTGCTTGAAATGCAGTTCAGGGCTACAAAGCCCGATAGATCAACTGCCTGGGGAACCAAAGTTTACTTTGAAAAGGAGCAAAGAGAATGTGAGGAGCGGTGTGTTCAAAGTGAGGATTTCTTCTTTATTTCTTCTCTGAAAAAAAAGGCAACAAACTTCAGGTCCAGTTGAACATTACAGAAGTTGAACAACAGAAGAACTGTTTTCAATCATTTGGAACGTTATCAGCTACTGCTGGGGTACTGTCTTAGATCTCCAGTATTTCAGGAGTGTTGAGGTTCTGATTTAGGCTATAAACATATAATGCAAGTTGATACTGGTACTTTACAAGCTGTAGTCTCAACTATTACAGGGTCTCTGTTCCCTGCGACATGGATCAGAATCACCCACCCTTCCTTTTGTGCTGTGTTTACATTTTCATTAGAATAAGGTTTACCATTCTCATTCATTGTCTCCCTCCTTCCCTTCCCTGCCCTGAAACAAAACTGCTTGCTGTGCTTTATGGTGCTGACATACCTACAACTTTTTTCCCAAACAGACTTTATATCCTTAATGATGGTAATAAGAAATAATGTAGCAAAAATACTTGGCTTGTGACTCTGAGAAACTATCAGCCATTTTCCATGAAGGCTAGAGGAACAGAAAATCCAGTTCTGTTTTCTGGATTCCGCCCTGTGTCAGTGCTGATGATAACTTGATTATGACATGATTAGGAAGCAGTTATGAGATACTGAACTTATTAGGTACTAAATATTCTCTCATCAGCTCTGATCACTTAGGATCACGTTATAGGTGTGTTTAATAAGGGTGATAGCTGGGACAAAGCTTATAACTCGATTTTCTGACTAAAGTTTACTTCAGTGATCTCTGGATACACACAGAATGAAGTTTATGAAACTCTTTTCAAAAGCTGCTTTTTCCAGCAGACTTTTCTTGGTGCCTTTTAACTTCCTTCATAAATTGCCCTTCTGCCTGATTAACTTCCTCAGTTAAGATAGCAATGTATTTTGTGAACATTATTGTATTTTCTTTGACACCTAACTGTGTTATTTTTATTTGCTTAGGGCAAGCACATAATAAAGACAGATGAGCAATACTAAAAATGAAAGAATTCTGGACAGATTTCACCTTTGGTTTAACTGCATTAACTTAGGTTTACTTGTCCTATCTATTTGATGGCTTGGTGTGGATCTTTTGTGCAATCTGTATTTACTTTCAGCTGTCAACACTTTCAACTGATTTTTCAAGGTTTGAAGAAATAGGACAGTAAAGAAAGATGAAAAGAAGAAGTTAGAATCATGGATGAATAAAAGGGTGTGGGATTGGAAGGTTATTAATATGTTATTTGAAACAGGAATCATCCCTAGGTACATTTAGATTGCTCTTCGTTACTTATTTCTATTGCTTCATTAGTTGTCTTATGTACTTACTTTTTTTTTCTATTACTTTAAAAAGCATCTTGAATTAGTTATGAAACCTGTTCTTTAAGAAAAGTCTTCTTGTATTTATCTTTCAGCTCTCTGTAAGCATTTCTAGGAATTGTGCTAATGGTTTGGCTGAATTAAATGTCTTAGAACTGCACTTCCCTTCGAGCAGCTCAGCCTGTGTCATACTGGACAGCCCCTGGTGCTGTGGTAGAGAGCAGGGCACGTACAGGGCTGTATTTAAATGCAGAATAACTGTGCAGAAAACATGTCTTCAGTGCAGAGCTGAGAGCACATGCTTAATGGGCTGGAAGATTTGCCAGAGCTGAGCTCTGCCAGCTGCCCCTCTCCTTCCTGCCCTAGGTTAGCGTTTTCCTTCCCTCCGTTTCATTGGCATGCACGAAACACCTAAGCATGGGGCCATCACACCCCTCCTGCTATACTAGGATTGTTTCTACCACAAATTACAGGGGCCTGGCTGACCAAGAAGGGCAGGGCTTGGTCCCTTGTACCTTTTTATGGCATGGCAAATAGCTATGCAATCATCCTGGAGTACCAGTGCAAGAATACAAATTACAGGCCAGCCCAGCCTGCTGGTGTCTCGGTGCCGTCGGTTGGTTGTGTCAGCTTCGCTCTGCTCCGTGTTTCACAGAGGGAGTGTGGACACAGAGGGAATGTCCAAGGGTCAAAGGGGTCTTGTGCAGGTGTAAGGTGCCGTTAGCAGGTACTGGTGAAGTTATAGTGAAATAACCTGAGAATAAACGCTGGGCAATGCATTGTTATAAAGATTTTCAAAGATAATAGAAAGCTCCTCCAATCTGAGGCTGCAGGTGAGTGTGGGGAAGCAGACAGTGATTAATGGAAGTGAAATTGAGGCAAAGGAATCGCCCATTTCCAAAAAATGCCAGCACAGCTGTGTCTGGTTTCTGACCCAGTGCATGTGCAAAAGCATCACTTGTGTCAGGGTCCTTCAGTAGTTACTGAAGAGCTGGGAAGGAGAGGATCACAGATCCATGGATGAAAGGGCTGAGATGTGCTTGGTAAGGGTTAGGGGTTAAAAAAAGCAAGTTTGACTCACAAAAAAACTAGATAGGATAGCAATCTTTAGGGAAACTGCTTTCTGGGCTGTTGTTAGTAGTCATGGTCTTCTGATATCTGCTGGAATAACAATTGTACTTCTCTAGATAATCATTAACAGCACAGACGGTGTAGGAAGGACAAATTTCACTCTTTTGCCCTGAGATTACTTGGAATGAGAAGGTGCTCTT
This sequence comes from Pseudotriccus pelzelni, assembly GCA_035584735.1. Lineage (NCBI taxonomy): Eukaryota > Metazoa > Chordata > Aves > Passeriformes > Tyrannidae > Pseudotriccus > Pseudotriccus pelzelni. The sequence goes on along the minus strand of JAWMRA010000023.1, from coordinate 15,949,757 downwards.
CTCTGTCACCCAAGGGGAAAGCAGAAGGCTTCTTTTTAATTCAAGCCCTTGGGAAAATGAAACGACTGGACATGAAGGTGAGGTAGCACAATGAGTACCAGTTTGATCCCCCTGTGAATGGTGGCAGACTCCAACCCGGAGATATTGTGGGTGGTGCTGGCAGGGAGGATACTTCTTGAAGCCTGAAGCATCACAACCCAAACAATCACTTGAGTGTTGGTTGGGAACAAGGCAGAAGTATTTCAAATGACTCTGTTTTGAATCTGCTGGTGAGTTCCATCTCCTGTCATGAGACAACAGCCTGTTACAATATGTACTATTTATTTTTAGGATTATCAGAGTACAAAAGCCTTAAGAGTTTCTTGTATGGGCTTAAGTTCTGTGGAGGAAAATAAAAACTCTGCTCCAGTTTGTGACTAAAACTTTGATTTCAAGAACAAACAGGTAAATAGTCACGATTAGAGAGTGGGCATTGAGTGTGGGGTTACTGCTTGTTTCATTTAGCTGTTTATTAGAGATGCACATTATCTTCTTGGTTGCATATTGAGGTATTTTTGTACTGTAATGGACCCAAACACACAAAACAATAGAATTCTGGCTATTTCTCCTGTAAACTGAAGGCTTGGAAGCCTGAAAGCACAACTCTCATGCTGTAATGTATCACTGCATGAAATATTATCCAAAACAATTGCAATTAGAAGCCACTAACTCAATCCTCTATTTAAAAACTCTGTGAATTGGAGAGAGGAAAATGATAGATAATGTAAACAAAATTGAGAAAAATAAAGCCGTTTACTGCTAACATTTTGTAAAAATGTTTAAATCTTCCATCTGTCTTTTCCCTTCTCAAAGGTATAAAAATAGATCTACATACGGGAATTATTTAGATCAGAATCTTTATTGAAGTTCTTGCTGTCTTTTGTTTCTGTAGAACTTCACTGTCTTTTGTCTCTGTCTCCTTCTGGCAGGGGGTGTGGGGAGTGTGTGTGGAGGAAGCTGTTGGTGTTGCTTAGAAGCACACTTAATTCTGCCATGCTCTATGCCATTCTTTCCTGCTTATGTATCAACTTTTTAAAACCTCATCTTTATTATCCCTTTTTTTTTTTTTTTTTAAGGAGCCAGCATCAGCGTGGAGAAACTTGTGAGTGGATCAGTGTTCTACTTTGAGCTGCCAGCTTGGTTACAGTCGCCCCTAATTCTGAGATGGTTTCTGCTGCGGTGCTCTGTGAGTGTTCCGGTTGCTGGGAGTTACAAAAAAGATGTTAATTCATATTTCTGATGATTCCAACAGCAAATGTTCTGTTTGGTTGGGAGCACAGGGAGCAAAACTTCTCCGCAGAAATGTAGCAAAGCAGAGAGGAGGTTGAGATGCAATGACTTAAAGTCTTATTATAACAACGCTGTGTGAAGCTACATGGCCTTTAATACTGACAGATACGTTGCCTCGACTGTGACATTATTATGTTTTGGATGTCTCTGTCCCTACTTTATCTGTAAAATGGATGGGTGTATTGTCAGTAGTTCTTAGTCCACTCTGGTTACCGTGGAGCCCTTTGGCAACATTTCACCAATTGCTACCATGGAAAATAGCCTAATTTAGCTCTTAGCCGAGTTATTTCTGAGAAAAATCATCCTTCCTTAGAACAGAGGCTTTGCATCTTGTTACTATTCTCAGATACTGGTTTTCATAGAAATCTTTGTGGGGCTACACAAATGCCAGTTGAAACTCTCAGTAACTTCTCTATTTGTTCACAACTAAACATTTGTGGCAAGACCAGCTTTTTTTTAGGAGCAAGTGTACATCTTTCCTTAAAATTGGCTATTTGGCTGCTGTGTGAGCATTGAGCTGGCCCAGACTGATCTGGGTAAGGTGTGGCCTCTGCACATGTCCTGCGTTTGATCACTTCTGCCTGTGTTCTTTGGATGTTTGTAGCTATTTAAGGTTTTAATATAATTGTGCTTCTGTTGCCCACGCCTTCATAATAGCATGTGTCCACACATGACCTTTCAGGAGTGAAAAGTGCTCCCCTCTGACTTTAACTGCCCCAGGGAGAGGTGATAATCTGAGGGAAACAGCTGATCTCCTGAAGCATCTTGTCCTCTTCTGGTACAGTTATGCTCTTAGATCAGTTATTTCATCTGCTGACTTTCAACTTGGCCCACATTAAGGAAACTCTCTTGGGATATGCTGAGATTTTGAAAAGTGTAACAAAGAAATCAGTTAAGACTTTTGTCTCAAAAATATTTCTAATTTCAATAATTAAAAAGCATGTTTGTATAAGTCTTACTCTTGTAAGAGTTTACAAGCATTCCATGTAAATAACTGTAAATGAAGAGACACAGTGACTTGTTGGCTTCATTGCCTTCAATTTACCACCATATGCCAAATCCCTGACATATATTCAGAGGCTTGATTAGTATTGATGGTGTGAGGTAAGGCAAGAATGCTGCAGTCCTGATTATCAGGCGAGGGTGTGAGTTTTTTGTGAGTGACTGTTAGGCAGAAGATACTCCAGCTAAAAAGCTAAGCAGGTCCCAATAACTGCAGTCTTGAACACTGCTGAGGAACTTGGTAAAAAATACAAGTATTTTTCAAGGCACGGTGAACAGCTACTAAAACGGACCATTATCTTCTTGCTTCTTTTGCATGTTCTAATCAAATTTTAGCAAATCCAATGCAATGCAGAGTCATCACGTGCTATGGCTGGAGACATTTAGTCAGTGGAATGGAAAAGCATTAATGAGCCACTCTTAAAGCCATTTGCTTGACAGTTTTTTTTGACTGTAGCTCAGAGCCCTTTGGTAAAACAAGACCCCTGTTTACTAGTGCCTGACTGCAGCTTTGGTGTTTACTGGGTAATACTCTATTAGGACCTGGTACCTTTATGTCTATAAATAGAGATATCACAGATGGGGGAAATCTCTCTGCATAAAGCTTTTTGGATGCTGTCTGATTCCTGAAGTTGATACATCATCAAATCCTGCAGGTGTGTGGTGACTGTGATCTGCTGTGAGCAGGACTGCTCTGCACATCCCTGACACGAGGAGCAGCAGGTAGCCAGGATGCTCTGCCAGTATCTGTTTGAAAGGACACTTTACAACGTTGAGTTACACGAAATCAGAAACCTGTGTTTTCTCCGGTGTCTCTGGAACGTTCAGGTGTGTGGTGTTTTTCTCATTCAAAGTATTTCTTGCACTTTTTAGGAAGATCAAATTTTTATTTATTTTTTTTTTAAAGACTGGATCCTGCTGATAGTGGGGTTTTGCTGTTTTTACAGGCATTTTTTTTCAGTCAAAATATCCATAAAATATGTCTCTGCAAGGAAGTGCATGAAACAGTTGAGAAGATGAAGGAAACTGGTTGTGTTCTTTTAGTTGAGGTCATTGATCTCTGCAGTTTCAGTTCTAGCAGGAGTTTCACTTCTGAGGTGATGTCTGAAATCCAGAAACAGTTTCTATACACTTTCGAACTTGAAGTTCGGATCCAAATGGCTTAATAGGCTCAAATAAGCAGATAAATGAGTGACTGCATTGAGAACCATGGTAGCCACTGTATTCCTCTTTCTCCAAAGGAAACAGGAGTAAGAAAAGAGTATTTTCTTTCTTCTCCTGGTATTATACTACATGATTGGTGTTCTCAAGCCCAACAAATGGAGTATGACCATAAATGCAAATTCAAGCTTTGTCAATGAGCTCAATCCCCAGGGAGAAACAGGAGGCTTTGTGGATCATTTATGCTTCATCCAGCACTGCTGTCATTGCTGTCTCTACCCATTTGTTTTATAAAGAAATCTGCTCAAGACAGTAAAGTGTGAAAGGAATTTGAGGCAATGATTGGCAGCATGAGGGAAGCTTTTACAAAGGAGTTCTTCTTGTCCCTCCCCTTGTCCCTTTGAGTCTTTACTTGAAAACCAACAAGCTTTTTGCTACTTTCGGACTACAAAACATGTAATGTAGCCTGTGCTGAACTCACCATGATACACAGGATATCTGTATTGTTATTCTTGCAAGGGCCATGCTTTAAGAAACCTCAGGAAGAGATGTTTTCTTATCTGTTGTAAAATCTGACCATTCATAATAGCTATCAAAACTCTTAATCCTTGCATGAAGCACTTAGGCAAGAGCTGTGGTTTCCTTTAAGAAAAAAAAAGGCAGTTTGCCCAAAAGTAATGGAGAGAAGCAACAGATTCAGTAGTAGAATGTACCCAGCAAGAATGTTTCTTGCTAGGCCATATACAGATGTTTTTCAGTTGGGTTATTTTTTTTTAAACAAATGTTTCAGCATCTTTTTGCTCAGTAAAATGTAAAGCAATACCAACTTTACTTGTCATACTTGTATTTTTTTTTATGTCAGTCAGATTTTTTTGTCTTCCTAGCTTGAAGGCTATGGGATTGTTTCCAAACAGTCTGATGCTTTTAAGGGTCAGGAGCCTTATAAAGAACAAACAAGAGACTAAATTTTGCTTTTGCTTACCCTGGGTTCAAGCCAGAATAACTCAACTGATGTTAATAGAGTTACTTACCCTTGTCCAAATCCAGAGTAATAGAATAAATGGAACTTCTCTTGTCTTGCTGTGAGGAGGTGACTTTGATTTTTATTAAGCTAGGTAACAATGACACTGCTCTTACCTGCTGGCTTTGCTCTGTCTTTAACTGTGATTGTCCTTCTGAATTTGTCTTGGTGTTCCTTGTGAATACCAGGACCTTCGAGTTTAGGAGAACACTCTGTAAAAGGGAGTTGACACGGCTAAGGTTCTTCTCCATTGTGGGATAACATCCTTAATGAATAAAATGGATAAATCCACTTAATCACATAACCTTTGGCACTCACTGGCTCACTGTTAGCTCACATCCATTTCCTTGACAGCAGATGCTGAACAGAGGAGGCAATTTCTCAGCAAGCGTATCTTCATTCTGACACTTGGCCTAGGAATTTAAGCAGCAGTTTATCTCATGGTACAAGTACTTTCAGCTTGTGGCTGGTTTGTAGGCTGATATTCCCCTTCTTATGGAAGCAGGATCCCAGTTGGCTGCCCACTACAATTGCTGTGCCACAATGTGGAAGTGGAGCTTTTGCTGTCACCCCCTTTCTACAGCAGAATCTGGGTGTGAGCAAAGGAAATTGTAGAGTCAGGAGGCAAATAAACTTCTTATTGTAGCAAAAGTGCTTTGGTCATGTGAATCCTTTCTTATCCTGCAGTTTCCAGCCATTTTGAAGTGATTTGAGAAGGGGATTGGAATAGGAATAACTAGGTTGGTAGTGACATCAGGTCCAACCTCCCAGTTGAAGCAGGGCTAACCTCAAGCATCTAGGATGTTGGGGGAAAATCCACTGCTTTTTTCCATTCCAGAGTTTGTGTGGGAAGCATTTGTAAACTTGGATGTTTTGTTAGAATGATATCAGCTTTCATCCTGTTTTGTCCTTGCTGCATTTCATCTCTTTTTCAAACTCTGTTACTTTCCTTGACAGAGAACATCAAAAGATGCTTAATTACAACTGTCCAGATTGCTGTAACTTTTTCATTTCAACAGTAATAGAAACTGTTAGTGAGAGGGGCTGTTGGATTGAAGGCTTTTACGTTCTTTTTTATTTCCCATGTTTTTAAACAAGTGCACTTGAGAAAGTAACAGTTTTAATTATTATGTAAATAGTGGAAGAACCAGAACAAAGGAGAGTTCATATGTAATTATGTAAATAGCAGGATTTGTAGGAAACTTTAAAAATTACACTGATGTCCTGTACACTTTAGCACCTCTTGGCATTTTTCCAGTGCCAGGCTGACTGTAAAACTCAGTCAACATGAAATACATACTGCATATTCAACACCCATAAGGAATCCAAGCTGACAATGTACATTTGCATAGGTCAATAACTCTTACAAACAATTTCAGCACAGTGGTTCTGGAATTAACTTTTTAATAATTGTACCACTGCCTGGGCAACTGGAAAATGTGACTGGTATGTTTAGACTCAGTGGAGTATGTCTAACAAGCAGAGCTACAGAAACAGAAATTTGTCATTTCAAGGTTTTAGTTGGATCAGGGTCAGATTTAGAAGTTCAGACCTGTTAATGTCAGAGTTACCCTGGAACATAAACCATCCAGCCTTCCCAAAGACATCAAATGGCACCAGTAAGAACTGGCAACTCAGTAATTTTTGCTGAAGGTGCTGCATGGTCTTGGAAGGGTCACTAAAGCTGCTGTGACAGTTCTCTTCAGTAACGAACTTGCCTGCTACCACAGGCTTGTTTATTTATTAAAACTGGATATGAATGTGCATGCAGAGAGATCTTACCATTGCACAAAGAAAGTTCCTTAACTCTCTCCATATTCAGCCTGAATAATAAAAGCTGTAATTTACCTTGCTGGCCCTCTTCCCTAAAATATTTTCTATCTAAAGCTCAAACACATCACTAGGCAGCAGTATCAAGGCAGGAGCAAGTTTGTGGGTGTTGAAAACAGATGCAGCCTGCAAAAATACTCTAATAATATGTTTTTAATTTTGCATGGGAGCTGGCTGTGTACTTGGGTTGTATCTTGGGAGTGAAAAGGAGAGCCCCAGGCTCCCACCCACACTTGTTTATCACAAAGCCCTTTGACGTTCTCCCCATAACACAGGGGAGGAAAAAGAAGGGATATTTTCTGTGGGGCCGAGGCAGAACTCTGAGCAGCATCTGAGAGGCAGAGATACAGGTGAGGGGCCTGCTAAGCCTCAAGGAGTAGTTTTTTGCCAGTCTCCAGTGTGGCTGTATCTGCAGAGATCATCAAACAGTGGAGAGGGAGAGAAAGGGGAGGCCGTTCTTAGAATCTTCAAGAACTTTAAACAGTAAATGTAATATTTCAGTGCATTTTCATGGACACCAAAACAACTCCAAAAGGAGCTGAAGAGAAGGCAGCCAAGGTTCTGAGGGGATTTCTCATGGCTCAGAGCTCGGGTCAAACCCAGGTGCCAACAGCATCCTTAGGGCCAGGCAAGCAGAGACATGGTTCTGTGGTTCGTCTCCTTACCTTCACAGCTCATAACAGTTCAGGGATGTGTAACAGGGGTTTTAATCCTAATGACACTGCCAAGAGTATCTAAACAGCAATGATTTGTATTGGGAATAGATTCCAATCCACAATTCTTGACATATTTTGGTTTCTGATATGCTAATTTAATATGTTTTGGCTTTCATGGGATGCCATCAAACAAGGGATGTCAAAAAGACATTTAAAAATACAAAGTGCTCAGACAAGCTGTTTCATAGCACTTAAGAGGTTTTTCTCCCCTACCCTGAATTAGAAAGTATAAATTTCACTTATTTCAGCACTGTCAAATGTATATCTCCTGTCTTGGATTTGTTGCTTGGTGGTTTTTCAGTTAAGAATCTCTACAGAAAGAAAGGGTTGTTTTTTTTTTCCTAGGAGCTGCCTTGGAAAAATGAATAACAAATGTGCTTTTAGCTGGAAGCAGAAGCTTTATGGGGTAGGATGAGTAACTCTAGAACAGAATGATATAATCAGCTGTGCTGAGCATTTAGATTTGCTCCATGTGGATCAGGGGGAGCCTTATGCTGTTTGGTTCAGGGGCCTGTGCACAGCCTGCCAGTCCAGACTGAAAAGATATGACCTGTTTATTCCTAAGCAGGATTAAGGTTAAGATCCCAGGCTTGAGGGGTGTATGTATGATACTAGGAAAACACTTTGAGAGGGCTCCACAAATGATACTATTAATGGTACCTTATAAAGCAGAGTGTGTTATTTTGGTTATGAAAATATACTCTATTCTGGTATAGAGTACTGGAAACGATTACCTGCTGATTTCAGCTGTGTGCTCTGTGAATGGAGCAGTTTCATTCTGCCACTGGAGAAATTTCAGACTGATGTAGCCTCCTGTGTGCCCAGAGTTAATTTGGTGTATTCTGTTCTTTGATCACAAACGGAGCTCTCAAGCCCATATTGATAGTCCATGTTGGCCACCCAAATTGCCCCCAGTGTTAGCAGCTTTTTACAGTATGAGAGCACCTACTTCTGATTTATATTCTATCCTCAGGATAAAAAAAGTCACACTTTTACCTGACTTAGAGCTCTACAGTCATTTCCACACTCCTCAGGTATTTGTGGTGATTGGAACTTGTGTGTCAGAATATCAGTGGAAGGTAACAAATTCTGGATGAAAAAGGAGTTCTGTGGATCTCAATATTGGGCTGGAAGATTAAAGATGTTTAAAGGCTTCTGTCTGGGGTCCCGAACTTCATGGCAGATAGAAATGTGAATGTTTTAAAGATTTCATGAATTATAAATAAAAAACTTACCTCATGCATGAAACATGAGGGCTCGTGGGTTCTGCTACTCAAGCTAATGCTACAAAATGAATGTTAGAACTCTGAATATCACTCATATGCTACTCCTACTGGGGGGGGAAAAGGTGTAGCCAGACTGTGAAAGATTGGAAGGCTAAAATTTTATGTACATAAAAGCTTATACATATAACTTGAGGTGAGCTGAAAAGTTGGGAAACTGAGAACAAGTTAACAAAAATAAATAACAGCTCTATTGTTGGGCTCAGTTCTCAGAACCATGACCAGCACTGTTCTGGGAGTTCAGAGACTGGCAGAGAGTCAAATATTTCCTCCTTTTCCAGCCCCAGTAGTCCTAACATGCCTCCTTAGGGAAGAAGTGTTTTTTTCACTTCGAACATATGGCATTATCTTGAGCTAACTGACTGCTTTATGAATATTTAAAAAAAGGACAAGTCTTACATTGAAGAAGGCCAAGAATGCAACTTCATTTCCTCTTCCAAAGTTTAATCTTAAAAAAATTACCGGCTTTTTTTTTGGGGGTACAAATTTAATATATGCACATATGTATGACATATGTAACATCATCAAATAGTTCCTTGATGCTCAACAAAACAGTAGGAATAAAATAAACCAAGGCAGTAACTCGATGTACATATGGGTCTCTGTACTGATGGGTATGAATCTGTACCCAGAGCTGGTTGCTTTCAGTTTTGTAATGGGATTGTCTGCAAAGAGAAACAGCCAAAATAGCAGCTTTAAAATGGAGGCCTAGATCTTCAAAATATTCGTATCACCTTTATGTACAGTGTATAATATAAACATTTGAAACCTTAAAAATACAGTTGTGTGTATTTTAAATACTCTCCCAAGCCAGCGCGTTTTCCCGTGTCGCTGGGTGGGCACTGCAGTGTCACACGTCCTGTTCCCCACGAGCGCAGGGCAGTGCCATCGCTGTTTTCTCATCTGGCAAATGGTACCCACTGAGTTCTGGAGAGGTGATCTCTGTGCTGCTGTGGGGATGCCATGAAAATGTCACTTGCTGAAAAAAACAGCAGCACCTTTAAGCGGCTTGGCATTTGTGTGCTCCAAATTACATATGGTAAGTAGGTGGATTTTCGAGTTCAGCATCTAATGCAGAAAGTTTTGTGTAAACAGTAAGCACTCAGCGTGCTCTCTAATGTTACTAAAGGAGGAGACCTGCAATAGGGCAGCTCTGCAAGTAAGACTTCTACCCCTAAATACCATTTTCAGGTAATTTATTGATGTGTTTAGCTCACAGAGTGCTCACTTGTGCACATCGTGTCAACTTTAAATAGCTTGGGACTGATAATAAGGAATAAATTCATTGATATGCATGGAGTTAACAGTGTTAACAAAATAGGTTCAGATCCTGTGATTTGGGTAATTGGTTTGTTGTTTTGGTTGTTTTGTTTTTTGGTTTTTTTCCATTTAGAGTGGTTAAATACATTTTAAGAACAAAAGGTGACACAATTATGACATTAAGACTAAAATTAAAGGTTGAAAGGTTGTTGTGGACCTGCAGCTCATCACCTGAGGACTCAGGTTAGACCAAGGGCTCAGAAAAAAGAGCTCTGGTAGATGTACTTCTTTAAAATTTTGTAACTGAGCTCTGCTCTTCACCATATATTGACCAACCCCCTGAAAGCCTCAGGTGAAAAGAAACCCATTTCAGATTGTGTGCCAGGCTTTGCACAGCGTGGCTGGGACACAGGAGTGTGTCTGGCTTTGCTGCTTTGTCTGTAACCTCTGGCAAAGGGCTGCTGTGAATATTTTGGGACGGTCCTTTTTTTGATTACTTTAGGGAAATCCACCTAAGAAAGACGGTGTAGGAAAGAAACTTCCTGGACTCATCCTGTCATAGAGAATCTACTGAGTTTTCCACTTAATTTTCATAGTAAGTGGCCCTGAATCCAAGATTTCTGTAAAATTCACTGTACTTAACTTGTATCTTTAATTTTCTTTAAAATTACATGAAGAAATTAAACCCAAAATTGCTTTGTTTTGTTGCAGTGCATCTTTTTAGGACCAGGCACTTTCGCAATTTTTTTTTTTTTTCACAGAGTGCTGAGTGCTTTGTTTTATTTTTAGTGTAATGATAAGTCAAAGTGAGGCTTACAAAATCACAGGTCCAGATATCTGACATACAATCATCCATCAAAAACCCTCAGTGGGACAATTACAGCCCCCACATCCTCCCACAGCAAACCACGATTGTAGGAGAAGAATTTTTGGGGGCTGCAGCTGACATTAGACAACGTGAAGCACTCTTGCTTCAGCCTTCGTGAAATCACCTGCTGTGAGTCTTAGTGATGAGATTAATGTTTTCTAAATTAATACCAACTTTACGTATTTTGCAGTTTATTTCAGCATCTGTGTTGATGATATCTGTTCAATTTAGATGTGAATCTCTCTCATAGGTGGTTTTCATGTTCTTTACAGAACAAATTCAGCTTTAAATACTCCTTCAATGTAAAGCTTGTATTCGGTATCTCCTCTTCACCACTGAGTGCCCCCAGCATTGTTCTTTCTACCCGACTTGTGTTTTCATTTCTTCCCAATATCCTCCTTCCTTCTTAAAAGCCAAAGGAGACCTCAGTGTCTTCATTCCTTCCTAATGGTTTCCACTGTTCTTCCTTCCTCTGTTTTAACTGGCTCTAGAATCCGATCTTCAGGTGACACACATTTTATTGTCATTCAGATGAGTGTAAAGCAAAGGTAAATGAGGTCTGAGGTGTTACTCTGGTTCAAACAAAGAGTGCTGCGATTTGCTGACACTCTGCACAGACTGCAGAGCCCTGAGGTGCCGGAAAAGATGCTCAGCAGTAAGTGATCGAGTCCAGAGTCTTGCTGTGCCATATGCAGACCACTCAGACCGGTGATGCTTCTGTGACTTTCCCTCACAGGAAATGTTTCATGGGGAGCCTGAGCTCCCGGTCAGATTTTTTTGCTGTCAGTTTAGAAATTGATTTGCAAAGGTGTGTATGAGAGGGTAACAGTTACTTGTAGGGATAATAATATTAATAATAATGACAGAATCCCTCAGTGAGAAAATGCATGTGTTTATTCCTCTGTGTCTTCAAGTGCATCAGATGAAAATCTGAGCTATAGATGTATCACATGGAAAACCATATGGCAACATGCATGCTTGGAAAGGCATTTGACTGGACTAAATAAATTTCTCAGCAAGCTTGTTCTTGCTGACTGCAGGGTTTGGGGGATTATAAGAGGAATGTGGACAAGGCTGTCACGTCCTTCAGCATTTTTAGCATGATGTCAGTCTGAGCACAGGTGGGCAATGAGACATTCTGTGCTTCATTTCCCACCAGGTGTCAGTTAGCATTTCACTCCCACGACTGGAAATAAATATCAGTGATGATGGAGCGCCCTCCTCTAGGGTCCACTGTCAAACGGAGGCACAGCAGCACCTGAGAATCTGGCTCTTTTTCTTTCTGTAAGGGATGCTTTGGCACTTTTCTCTAGCCAAAAAGTATGTCTAAACCTTGCTTGCTGTCAGGGATTTTTCCTCAGAGCTGCACTGCCACATCTCTGGTGATTTGGACAATGTTTTTTGTTGTTGTTGTTTTGGAAAAACGAAGAGATGGAGAATAAGAGAATAATATGTTGTCCTCAAAGTGGATGCATGACTGGAGAAGTCTGCAGAGAGTAGTGATAGATAGCAAATGGTACTGATAATACTGTTTGTAGTAGAATCACTCAGATCTTGTGAGTTCTGAGTCCAAGTTTGCATTTATAAAGCACAGCTGTATAAAATAACAGGGAGACTAATTCAACCTGTACAGCACAGAAAATTTCCATCTTGTGCTACGAAACATAAAACAAAGTCCCAGTTTGCTTGTGACTCAGGTGCAAAGTCTCCAAACTGACTTTTGAGTGTCTTTCAATTTGACTAGAAGAAGCTGAGTTTTTGTTTTTTTTAAACTATCATCCTCTCATTTTCTGAAGGAAGCTTGTAACCTGGTTCTGGGAAGTGAGAGCAAAGATGTTCCCACCTGAAAAGCTCACTCTTCAAGCTTGATATGACCCAATACTACTTAGCTCTTGTCTGGCGAGGTTCAGTGGGTGGAGGAAGGGAATAGGTCTTATTTTGAGATTTTAAAAGGAGCTGAATTTTATATTAGCTTCACAGTTTATTTGTTTTTATTCCTGTCCAACAGAAAGCTGCTTTTCCATGGGAGCCTGAGGAGAGTTTACTCAAGATGAAAGGAAATGGAATGTGTCTGAAAGAGCAGCCAAATTTTGATGACTTTTCCTTGCTGATGGTATGAACAGTTAATTCTTTTAAAAAGAGGGTGTTGCTTTCTTCTTATCTCTGTCAGTTGCATAACTTTTTTCCATCCTTTGTGAATGTATCATACTTGATCATCTGCCAAAATCTTTTTTAAATTAACCTCTTTTAAGAACAAGTCATTCTTCTATGAAGTTTGAACAATCATGTGCAGCTTTGGGTTTTCCCTGGTACTTTCTGGGTGGTTTTGATCATCACTTTAGAACATTGGATTAGATTCCCTTTATGAGCTGCTTAGTGACACGAAGGGGATGGGGCAGAGTTGGATTTATCCTTCATTACCTGTACAAACATTCAGCTTTTCTCTGTGTTTTCCAGTTGTCTGTTTGTGACTTGAGTTGAATAAGAAAGCAACGTAGCTGTACAGAGATTGTTATTGTTATTTATCACTAAATGGACTGATAACCCAAATCATCCACACAGTGGTTACTCTTCACGGAATCCAAGGAGTCCTTGTGGTGTGAGGCATTGACACCTGTATCTCCTGAAGTTGTCACTGGAATGCTACTGCATAAAGTATCTTGGCAAACTGTCTTGGATAGGGAACCAATAGAGTTCACCTAAACACCTGTGCTACTGATTATATTTATTGGCTGGAGTAGCACAGGCAATGCTCATGATCCATTAATTGAAGCTTCTTAAAATTATTGGCAGGAGTTCACAGTCAGCTTTTTTTCTACTTCTTTCCTTTTGTTCTCACCTTTGGGTTTTTGTTTGTTTGTTTGTGGTTTTGGTTTGTTTGTGTTTTTTCCCCTCTCTTGTTTTGTTTTCCATAAATGTATTTTCTTTTGTGTGTTGCAGCTATCCCTTCTTGGTAGGAGTTTTTCCTGCTTGAACTCCACTGACGGCACAGCAAAACAACTGAAGGTGTCTTCTGTTAAAAGTTTAAAACTTTGTCTGTAGAGATGATAAGTTCTGGTAGTTAACACATGGCACTGGGTAGGAGTTTACCTCGGTACAGAGGCCAATTATCACTTCTCTTCAGAAGCTCACTCTGTCTTGCTTTCTATCACCACCTACCATTTCAAAAACTACTTCCTGACATACAGTGTACAGAACACTCTTCTCAGAGGAGAAAGAACTAAACATTTTCAACTGTGTTGGGAAACAGGTTTGAATTTTTAAATAGCAAATGTGTTGCATGTGTTTTAGTTTGTTGCCCTTTTTTTTTGTCATCAGAAAGTGTTTATAATTCAGTTTTGTCAGAAAGCTGCTTGTTGTTTATTTTTCACATTTCTAAATCTCCAGAGTTTGCAGACTCAAGGGACAAGACCCTTCTTTCTTTCTTTTTTGGGATCAATTGTTCAAATTTTCTTTTTTAGTCATACTCCTTTTCCCCCTGCCCCAAGAAATAATTTTTACTTCCAGACCATCAAAATTCTTAGGTGTGTCAGCTACATTCAGACTAGAGAGTTGCCCAAAGTCCAGTAGTGGTTTTTATCAGTAGCCTTTTTTTGTCAAGTGATCCCAGTTTCCCTTTTCAGTAGGAAGGTGTGAAAAGTTATTTACCTCTGAGCTAGTTGGCTAATTTTCATCCTTTTCACTTTATATCAAGGGAGTTGCTTTCCTGTTGTAGTACTGACTTTCAGCTGTGCATGTAATTTGTTTCAGGCTATGCTGTCACTTCATATGCTCATAACCCTCATCTGTGGTGCCCAAGCCTTCATTAGTTCTCATTGATTTCCTTCCTTTGGACATTTCAAGTGTGTCATGATTTATCATATTTTGCTTCATAATATTTGTGAGGAATAATTTAAGATCTTGTTACTATTTTAACTATTCTCCAACTTGCTTTGCGCACAAATTTTAATAGTTCCCCCTGTTTCATGTTATTAACCGTAATTGTTCATTACTGAAATGTCTCCTCAAAATCTAACCCATTACACAATTACACTTTATATCCCTTTTTAGTTTGCAGTGGATTCAGGCAGTGTATGAGCAGTGCTCAGGTTTTCATTACTTTGCTCTTGTGGTAGTAACAAATTGTCTCTATCAGGAATCATCATTGTGAAGTGGCTGCAAAGGCAAAACCAGAATTAATTTCTGTTCGCTTCATTATATGTGCCAGAGTATCTGTGCACAGTCTGAAGAGTTTATATACAGCAAAGTCTGTAACTGTTAGTAACTCTTCAGCTTTATGGTAGATTAATTTTGGTTATTTCACTGTCTTTGCCGAAGATAAACTATATTTCACTAGGATTGGAGAGAAGGTTTATTGTTTTCAATGCTGTAGCTGTGATCAGGAGTAGTCATTTAAATTCTAGATGCCAAAGGGATTTTAATTGGACCCCCTGTAATAAGGTCAAGTTGACTGTCAGAGCTGTGTAACTGAGGGAATTATTCTCTCCAACACTTCATCTTTCATTACACTGGTGTGATTACAAGTGGCAAAGATGAGTGGACACACAGAATATCTGTGACAGAGCTTTCAGGCTGCTTCTAAAGCCTTGCACACTGACGATCTGTAAATGTTACTAAATTAATTACTAAAGAGGATTTCATAGACTATTAATGATACCAAAATGACATTATCATTCTTTTATGTTTTTATGCAAGGCAGTTACACTGAGTGAATGAGAATGTGTAGTGGGAAGACTTGATTGATGAAAACCTCTGTGCAGTGAGAGGGAATTTCAGTTTGAGCTCCACGACATTAAATACTGAACTTTTGATTGCTGTTCAGCAAAATCAATACAGCACAGAAGTCTGTAGCTAATCTTGTGCCTGCAGCAATAATGCAGTTTGACAATCAAAATCAATGCCCAGTCCCAAAATTGAGCATTTAATAGTGTTTGTGGGTTATGTCTTTTATTGATTCTTATGGTCCTGGAGGCCATCTGTTAAATTCTCCCTCTGTCTGGATCTGGGGAGGTCAGTGACTTACAGAAAGAGGTTATTTTTTGCTTGTTCTGTATCATGAACGGGTTACTGCCACTAAAATCCATAACTCTTGCCTGTGGAATTGTTGCTCAAGGCACTAATCCAGACACATCCCTAGAAGAAATATCATCACCCAGGTACTGAATGTCCAGGAGTGTTCCTTTCACAAAACCAAGCACAGTTTTCAAGGGTTTATTCTTTAAAAATCAGTCTCCTGACAGTAGCAAAGACAACTTTGTTTGTTTTGTGGTTTATTTTGAAGTCTGTAATAGACTATACATTTAAATACAATTTTAATATAACTCAATGCAGTCAATTTTTATATACCTTGTAGAAATATCAGGACTGGAGGTTAGTTACAAGTAGGTTCTGTGTCATCCTAGAATGAGCCATTCAACAGCAACTTATGAAATAAATAAGAATTTAACTAATTCATTATTTAGCAATCAGGCATGTTACAATTTTCCTAGAAAGAAATTGCATCTTACCTTCATTCATCAGAGAAGATTTAAGAGCTGTGTGTCCTGAGCTTTCATTTCAGTAGCAATTCTTTCTTTTCCCAAAACAACCCCATGCATATTTATGAATTTTTTATAGAAGATAATGACAACTTAGTTCTGAACATTTCCCAGTGAGTCTCAGCAGTTTTTAACATTAACCAGTTTATTTTTGTGTACGTATGCAGTATGTTTTGTCCTGTATGTATTATCTTGGTGGAGTATTTTGTATACAATGGAAAATAAGGTACTTAAAATATGGATGAGTGCTTGGAGTCAAGTCTCAAACAATGCTGTGAATTGAACCTGGTGTCTTGACTTGCAGCCCTCTGACCATTAGCATTTCTTCTTGTATGGTGAACTACCAAACCCAAACTGAAATAACCAATCAAACCTAGAACACAGTCCAGTTGCAAATTGCATCAGAAATCTTACACTCATCTGGCAAGTTGCAGAACACGCTCCAAAAAAGGGGGGGGGAGAAGTTTCTATGTCCATACATGGTAAAGAATTTATGGGAATTGTTTTGGAATTACTGCTGAATCACTCAAAATACTCAGGAGAGATCTCTGAAAAATGTGGAATGATGTGAAGCAAATTAGCTGCAAATATCTGTCCTGCCACCAAAAGCATGTCTTTTTTAAAGGCAATTAATGCATATAATTTTCCCACTATAAATTTTGCAGAGCAGTTGTGATTTTTATAGTGAGAGAGAAATGTGGAGTTGGAGTGTTAGTCTAGACACTTATCTGCGGTTTATTTAATTGTAGAAACTGCAAATGCAATGTCTGGTAGTGTGGCAGTGTGCATGGGTTCCAGAAGCACAGAATGGGGCAGGTTGGAAGGGACCACAGTGGCTCATCTGGTCTCGTCCCCCTGCTCAACCAGGGTCACCCCAGAGCACATGGCACAGGATTGTGTCCAGATGGTTCTGGAGTATCTCCAGTGAGGGAGACTCCACAGCATCTCTGGGCAATCTGTTCCAGTGCTCAGTCACTGCACAGGAAAGAAGTTCTTCCTCATGTTCAGGCGGAACTTCCTGGGCATCGGTTTGTGTCCTTTCCCTCTTGTCCTGTTGCTCAGCAGCACCGAGCAGAGTCTGGCTCCAGCCTCTGACAGCTCCCTGCAGACACTTGTGTACGCTGGTGACATCCCCTCTGACATCTCTTGAGGCTCAACAGGTCCAACTTCCTCAGCTTTTTTCCATAAGAGAGATGCTCCAGTCCCTTAATCACAGGATCACATCCTTTTGCTGCTCTTCTTTTAATGTGCTCTTAGGTAATGACAGCAGCTGGTAACAGTATACACATACCCCCCAACACAAACACAGCTTAGTTTCTGCACTTACAGTAGGCAAAAGGATTAGTTTCCCGATGACGTGGCTTATTTTGGTTGTTCCAGTGATGATGGAAGCGGGACAAAATTTTGAAAATGAGGCTTGTGTGTTTTTAATTAGGCCAGCTCGTTTCTCTTTTTTAATCAAAGAGAAAATCCTGCCTTGCTTATTCACAGATCAACCTAAACAACAAAGGAATGCTCTGTATCTTCAGAATTACTCTGTGTATCTGTTCCAGCAGAGCCTGGAACACACAGGAGCTTGCAGTGATGTAGCTGTGGCAAGTGGTACCTAAGTCGCTCTTCATCTCTTAATCTAATCAACTGGTACACATTATTCCCAAAACATAATTGGATTACCAGCACAGTCAAGCTTCTATCCAGTCTCAGTTTAAAATGAACCATCTTATGAGGCCATGGTCAAGGCACTTAATTGATAGAGACATTTAAAACGCTCTTAATTATGCAATTTGATTAATCAGATTGTGTTTGAAATCACTGAGATTTATCATGTGCAAGTATCATCTTCTTTTTCGAGCCTTAAGGTGCAGCTGTTTGCTTCATTGAAGGAGGTTTTTATTCCTCACAGTGTTTATAAGAAATAGCTGCTTTTCTGTCTCACTGAGGGATGGGTATGAGTCCTTTTTTCCTCAGTTTTGTTTCTGTGTGTGGGGTTGGGTTGGTTTTGTTTGGGTTTTGTGACTTGGGTTTTTTACATTATGGAGGTTATATAGAGAAAGCCTACAAAGGCAAGGCACTACTGGATAGTTTGTGGCATGGATAAACCTCTGAAGTTCATAATCTCTCACGTTCCAACAAATTCTATCACTTAGCTGTTTTCTTGTTGGTTGTTTTTTGGTTTTTTTTTGTTTTTTTTTTAATTCTGTTAAATAGAATGTCAAAGGATTCCTATTGTTGCCATCCACTGGCTTCTGTTTAGAAAGTAATTATAAAGTCTGGAATTTTCAGCAGCTCTGTGGTAGCAGCATTATAATACAAAAGCAGTTTTTGAAGAAAAGAACTACCTTTCAGGTCCTGGGGCTACACTTTCATCTGGGATTCTTCCAGCCAGGAGTGAGAGGTCACTCAAGAGGAAAGTGAGTTTAAGTTTTATCTACTAACACTTTCACTCTGCTGACTTGGCCATCATATAATACGCCACGTTCAGACAGGAGTTACCTCATCTTTAAGCATTTGCCCCAGAGTAAGACTTTGAAATACTGTCACACAGAGCTGAACTTCAGTAGAGGTTGGTTTAGCTGCAATAGCAGAGGTACCCAGAACACAGTGCACTTGTTCCTATATAAGAAAAATGTAATCCAGTAACCCTGTAATAGTCAGAATTGGTAATTTAGTTTTACTAAAGACATCTAAAGCTTTTGTAGGTACTGAAAAATCAGCTTAATAACTGTGTAACCCAAATAGTTATGATACCTGCTGATTTAATGCTGTTAATGAAAGAGTTCCCTGAAACTTTTCCAGGAATTGCATCCAAGTACTGAGTCCCTCCAGCTCTGTCCATAACACTTAGCTCTTACAGAATAATGGATATTTTTGGCTTTGTCAGTGTATCAACAGTGACATTAAAACAAACTTGGAGACCTTTTGGTGAAGATTTCAAGTAGCACTAGGCTAATCATGCTCTCATTGAAGTCAACACAGAATGTCACTAGATTAGAATCAGATTAATGCTCTTAAAATTGAAGTCCAGAACTGTACTAGGGTGGATGTGTTTACTTGGGTGACTGGACAAAGTTGGAGAGAGTACACGGGGCTGTAGTTTTGTATTTTTTAAGAACTTTGTGTCTCCGTTAATTATATAAGTTACCAGAACATTCTCTAGCCCATTTATATTAGGACTTCTGGGTACTCTAGCTTAAAAACCCCTAAGGACACGCCAATTTTCAACTCCCATTTTAGAAGGGTAATTTTAATTGTGAACTGATTGCTTTGCTAAACAGTGAGTCTTCATTAACTTGGATTCACTGCAAGTGATGATGGGATGCAGATCCTTGCAGAGTGCCTGATGCCTGAAACATTTGTGGAAGGCTTGTTTTTCCAGACATGGCCAAGTCTGTGTCTGTACCGGCAACATCACTGGTATCAATAGCTGCTCAGAAGCCTACATGAAATGACTGGCTCTTGCAAGGGCTGAAATAACTTCTCTTCCACCGTGACCAGTGACAGGAGCTGTTCCTGTGGCTCCCAGGGCTGAGAAAGCCTCAGGTAAGCGTCCACTTGTTCTGACAACTGAGTGTAAAAAACACAAAGCCTGGTTGTGATTCCACCTCTGAAATCTCTGGTGACTCCCAGAGATGCCCTGTGTGCATGGAATGGGTCTGAGGGTGCTGATGACTGTCTCTTTGGTCTGCCCAGCTGGGTGAGCAGATTTGGGATAGAACAGCCAGCCTGCCTGGTTCGCTGTAAGGGGGAAATATCTGTTCCTGAGCAGCAGCACACACCTCTATGTCACTTGGCTTGTGACAGTAACTACTGCTGCCCCATTGCTAATGAAGACACAACCCTATTAACAGAGATGTGATTGAAGTGCAGGAAGAAGGGCCAGAAAACTACTGTCTGCATGCAAAAAATGCTTTATGAAAATAGAGGCAGAAAGCCAGCCAGATAAAAATCAGCATTTCCTGGACACTGATTGTTCTGCTACAGTTGTCTGCCTTTTGCCATGCATTATTATGAAGTGCCTAATAATCAGTATTAAATCTAATTCTGGGATAACTTCTGAGAAATTAGTTTACAGCATTAGCAGCTGGAAGAATGTACTGCCTGTGAATTATTTATATTATCTGTCTCTTGGAATAACAGCTGGCAAGCAAAAGAGTCTAGAATTAAAGCCAGTACCTAGAGAAATGCTACTTTTATGTCAGTGTAGGAGTATACTCTGTAATCTCTTAAAGCTAGTGCCTTCAGGAGGTGATGTAAGGACTTGTTTGGAGTACAGCCTGTGTTGATGTGTCTTAAATAAACGAGAGGTACTTTTCTCTGTGCAGGCCTACACAGGATATGTAATACTTGGAGTTTTGTAATGTGACAGAAAAGAGCTGAAGAGTCACTGCATGGTAGTTAATCTAAAAATCAATGAGAGAGAGACAACTGTCATTTCTGAAATGTGACCATCCTGGCTGATTTTGAGGAGAATATCAAGAACTAGTTGTGAAATCTTGTTGGGGTTTTAACACGTGCAGGTTTGCTCCCCATTTCTTCCACGGTGTATGAGCACAGATCACTAAACCACAACACCCTCATTCCAGGTAGTGGGAGTGGGATTTGGTACTAGAACTGCTTTTATTTCTGGACAGGCTGTGAAGGCTGTTTTGCTGAGAAGGCAAACTAGTAAAATAAACCCATGCGTTTTGTTCTTTCAGAGTCTAAGCCTTTTCAATCTGATTCCCAGGGTGGCAGGTTTCAGACTGTTCCCCAATTTATTCACTCAATTCCTGCAGGATGGATCTTCCCATGGGAGTACTGTGAGGAGTTTTACATGTGCTCACTCTCTGCTTGGGGATGTAGCCTTAGTGGGTCCTGGGAGGTCTTGATCCATAATGAGTCATTTGACCCTTCTCATATTTTGTCTTTGAGAAGGGAAGTATCACACAGACATCCTTTTAAGGAGCCAGCAGGATCAATCAGTGACAAAAGGGAAGACAGCAGACAAGCTGCGGCTCTAAAAACATCTATGAGATTTTTGTTTTTTAAGAGGAGGACATTCACTATCAGAATCTCTGAATTATTTCAGTCTGTAAATGCAACTTTCAGGTTCATGTAGTTCAACGTGGTTTTCCCTTGTCTCTCCCACCAAGCTGTAATGCTTGAACAGTGGAAATACTGTGTTTTTCCTGGAGGCAAAAACAATCTTGTGATGGACAAAGTATCTGGGAAACATTGGGATGAAAAACAAATTTAAGAGTTGCATGGCATAGTTTACAAATAAAATTCCCAAGATGTTTCTTAATCTTACAGAGGAATTGTTTGCTCCTTTTCCTGCCAACACCATGATTCATTTACTTTTGGAGTCAGTTCTGTAGGTATGTCCTGCATTGTAATGATTATTGAGAATATGCAACTGAAGTTATACTATTCAGACTGAAATTACTTGGGAAAAACAATGATGAGATCATAATATAATGGTCCGATTGACCACAGTGCTGTTTGTAGCATCTGCCTGCCAGAGTTCTATTTGCTTGTCTCATATGAGCTTTCTGACAATTAATCAATATTGAAACGATGCTCTGGATGTGTGAAGGATTGAAGTGCCAACAAGACCATATGCCTTTTGGCAGAGCTGGGCAGACTCAAAGAAAGAATGTTTGGCTTTTTGAGTTGTACAAATTTTCACTGGGTGTTATTTTTTTCTCAAAAAGTTAGAAACTAATAATGAAGTAATATTTTTCAAGGCTATGAGCAAGGTTCTTTTTGCTATTCTTGGTACACACAACAATGCATGTTCAGGCCATTCACTTTTATCTGTGTTAACAATATACTCACAAATTTTCTGTAGCTTGCAGTAAAATACTGGCTAATGTGCACTGCTTATTGACTTGGAAATCCTCTTGTGCAGTCCCAAGGGAAATCTTGCTCTTCCATCTACTATTCGTCTTACAAATTGCATTGGAATAAGAAGACTGAAATTTCCTATTTATTCACAAACCAGCCAAAAATGGGCAGTAACAGTGGAAACTGTCCCAGAATTGCCCAAGCAGTTCTGGTGCTGTCAGCATAATTCAGTCTGTAGCAGTCCAGCACTGCCAGTTTTTGCATATTGCTAGTCAAATTTACTTTAGCACCAGTAGCAGAGGAGAGTTGTGTGGAATTCCCCACTCCCCACCAGTGTTTTGGGGTGAGTTTGAAAAAAAAAAAAAAAGAGGCAATTCTTGGCCCGGTTCTGCCTTGGCAATCCCATCCAGTTTTCCCTTTAATGTTTTCCACATATGGTTGTGAAATCCAGTGTCTGACTTCTTTTCTAAATATAGAATCATAATTCTTTTTTAAATTATTGATGCAACAAGTCTTATTTGTTTTTAAGACCTTTCCTTCTCCTTCTGCAATATAGTGAAGTATCGAGTGTTCTTGTGTTGTCCAATCCCCATAGTCACTTTTGGAAATATTTTATTCTTTCTTTTATGTTTTACTGCATATTGAGAAGTGTCTCCTTTCCAGTTCTGAAGCAAAAAGCATAGTAGCAAAGACCACATTCCTTTGGCAGTGAAAAAGTAGCCCCAGTATTAGCCCAGAGCTTGTTTTTCACAGAGCAGTGCTTGGTTCTTCAGTAGCACTGGGAGAACAAAAGCAGTGGTAGTTGTAGTTGCAGTAGCAAAGCAGAGCCTTATTGGTTTCTTAGCTGAATTTTGAGCATTTGCCTCTTACACTGCATTACCCAGCTGCAATTTCTTCATGTGCTCCTGCATTATTGAAGTGGGCAAATGGAATTGCCTTTAAATGAATGACTTAATTCTCTTTTGTGGTGCAAGATTTGGTCTCAGAAGTGAAAAGTGACCGAATGTAAGTCTAGATTGTGAAAAAGCGAGTAAAGTGAATGAGTTTTATTTCCCCCGCTCCCCACAAATGTTTGTGTGCTTTTTATCTACCCAAAAAGCAGGAAACAGCCTGTGATTTTAGTAATATGCTTAGAACAAAATCTGAGGTTTTGAACAGCTGTCACCACTTTGGCAGTGCTTTCCATTGTCAAATTTACAATGACTTATTACAGAAGTATTCAGAAGCAATTCCACCAGCTCAGATTTCAGTTTTAGTGGCCTGTAACACCCCAAACCACTTCACTTCTTCTGGTAAAGAAAAGAATATACAGTGTCACATTAGGGAAGAAACAGGAAAATGGCACTTGAAAGTGAACAGTTCTACCCATAAAGAGAAGTAATTATACAACTGGCAGCCACAATCTTTTGAAAGCAGGCAGTTCTTTTTGGGTAGTGGAGGTGAGGGGTGGGTGATACAAAACCATGAAGTTATTTTAAAATGGCCTAATTTTTTTTTTAAGTTGGACACAACAGGTTGCATCCTGCTAATGTAAGCGTTGTTTTGAGCAAAAGCATGTTTGAAGAAACAACGTGCAAGGAAAGGGGCAAATTTAAACAAGATTAGTGAAAAATCCAGAATTAGATGAAGAAAAGGATTGTTTGCTTTGTGTTACTACAGATTGCCAGAGCACCTCTAGTTTTGGATCTATATTGTTTCAAAATATGTATTCTGTACCTGAATAATGGAATTAATTACAGTCACGATAAGAAGATCTGGGTTTTCTTTCTTGATAATCACACACAATTAGTGACATAAAGATCTGGAAAACGGCCAGAATTGTAGTAACAAAATAAACCTAATTTCTTACATAATTTCCTGAGTAGCACTTTCCCAGGCCACAGTAACCCTGCATATAGATCTGAAACCATTATCAACACTTTTACAGAACAAAGCCCAGTATAATTAATATCTGAGAAAGGATGAAGTGATTAAAGTCCAAGTCTGAGGGTACAGTGTCAGTGGCATGGTCAGAAGGGACATGTGTTCCTAAATGTTTCTGTAGGAATGGTACAGTGTTCTCTGTGTGTCTGACTGAAAGGATTTCAAAATTTTGCCACTAACTCTTTGCCATTAGCAATTTTTGGCTTTTTCTATTGGACTTTTAGTGAGATTGATAACATAAAATAGTGAGCTTTTCAGGCAGATGGAAAGGAACTTGTTTTGTAACAGACTGAGTTTTAGGAGCAGGGTGTGGGCAGAAAAGATATGCATTGCTGGTTAAGTCTCAGACATGTGGTCAGATCCTTTTGTTTGAACCTCCCCACGTTCTTCAGGATGTGAGTGGGAGTATTCTCCCATACATGAAAACCTGAAACAACTCCTGTGACTTCTCTTACAGTGAGACTCTGATATTACTGGTTTCTAAGAAAAGAATTTGAAGTTTAAGTACAGGTAGGATGGACGTGGAGGTCAAAACACACATAGTGAAATACACAGGGCTTTTGAAATCTCCCGAGGAAAGAACTGTGGTGTGAACCGTGGCCTGCAAGCTGCAGAATGGTGAGTAAAGGTAATAGGGACAAGTTCAGGCTCCAGATTGGTAGTAGCTGTGTGCTGTGCCTTTAGCTTTCTAACGTAATGCTTGTGAAGTCAGGAAGATGAAACTTCTTCCATTTAATGGTATTTCTCTTTAATGGGAGTAATGGTTGTAGGTGCAAGAGAGAATCCAAGAGCCGGAGTGTGGCTTTCCTTCCCAGGCATGGCCGTTGCTCCGTGTGGACAGCAGTGTTTGTGAGAGGGACATCCAGCTCCTTTGTTCTGCCATGAGCAGTTCTGTCCACTGCTCATTCAGTTTTACCCTTTTGGTAAGGACAATACTTTTTTTTTTTTTCCCAATAATTTTGAACTCCTATAAACCTGGGAAGGCCTACCTTTTTTACTATTATTATTGGATTTGGGTTTGTTTTTTTTTTAAGTTGAGTTACTTCTGCTCTCTTGTGGGCTATAGAGTTGACTGTGTTGGTTTTCAACCTCTCTTCCACGGGGCAAGAAGTCACACCATGACTCTTGTAGGGATAGAGACTTCCTGGTAAAATGGAATATCTAGTAGGAAATAGAACTCTTTCCACAGCATAAATTCTTAGGAACATGGAAAGTATAGTGAACATAGAAATATGAGCATCAAGGTGCCCATTCAGCCCTCGTGCAATTACGAGGGAAGAAAACAGAGCCCACTGGATGTGTCTGGAGCGCCTTCCTATTCATGTTAAAGCTCTGCCTTTACTATTTATGTGTAAGCTGCCTAATAATTTATGCCCAAGTGTCTTCGCAGCACTACCAGCACTCTTCTCACCAGGATTTAGGCATGGTCAGGAATGCATTAATGGATGACAACATCTTCTATCGTAATAGGCAAATTTTTACCCTCTGCAACTACAACATGAACCTGCAGAGGGAGAGAGGAAGCAAAACTGAATAGCCCAGTTGAGGCACAGTTTGCTGCTGTTATCTCTGGGGGCTCTACTCTAGTCGTGAATTTAGCCTAATATACCTGTTGCTTAAAAAAAACCCTCACCTCCTCAACCAAATCTTAGTAGTGAGAGTGGATATATTAATTTCTCTTTCTTTCAGCTTCAGGCAAACTGTTGACACATCGTGGTTCAGTTGTAATACAGTTACAACTTGGCTGAACAAAGGGAAATATTTTTTTCTACTTGACTGCTTAGCACACAAACTTAGAATGATTGGCAAAGCTGGGAAAAAAAAAGTCTTTTAGAGCAGCTTGTTTGGTAGAGAAGCAAGAGGAGAGTTTTACTTTACGTCTCCTTAAGGGACAAGGTCGGGGAAATCCCCTCCTGTTGTTAGCATGACATGAGATCTTGTGTTTGAAGACTTGCAGAAAGGTATCTCATGTGATGACTAACCTCACTTGTCTTTTCTATTTTTCCATCACCATAACTGTGATGTTTGAGGACAGCTGGTGTCCTTAGAGCTAAGGACATCCTATGTTTGTTCTATACAAGTCTGCAGACTGAGACAGCGAGGATGGCAGTGCAGCTAAACTTGGAGCAGAGTCTTATTCCTGATGAACTGGGAACAGTTGGACCTTCAAGGTGAGTTGTCTTATGACCTTGGGCCTCCTTGAGCATGGAGAGAATAGTTGTGCTCTTATCTGAAAAGAAAGATGTGCAATGAAGTCGTTTTTTACCCAAATGGAGGCAATGAAGCTCAGTAACTTGACTACATGGACATCTGGATTAGAGGCAGAGATAATTTTGGCTCTCGATATTATTTCTCTATATTGAAAAGTTATTTTTAGGTAAGGTAAAGGTAAACAGGCCTTTTGGGATCTCTCCTTTACCCTTATTTTTAATTGAGAGAACTCTGTTGGGCACAGTGTAAGTTCTGCTTCCCATATTGCTAGTGAGTTGGTTTTTTTTCTGATATTTCAGGTTTTTGTACTGAAAATGAAGTTTAACTGTTGAAGGATAATGTGGGATTTTCTGAAACTGAATAGGTAAATATATGCTGGGACTGTCTTTTTTTAAGAGATTCCTTGTTTGCCACTAAGGAATAAGAGGAATCCAAAAAATATTTTCCACTTAGCTGTAGCTGTCATGAATGGTGAGAGGAGGTCCCATAAAGCATCTGAAGGTATTTTATTCCATCAATTTGTCACACTAATCACTGTCTTGCTGAGAGGGGTTATTTCAGTACAGAATGAAAGTCAGCTCTCAAGTGAGATGGAAATGAATGACATGAAGACGTACCTGACTGATAATTAACTCTGATCGACAGGTGATTATGCACAATATTATATAATATCATATGAATGTAATTCGAAGGCAGTGTGTGGTGACTCACAAATTCTGTATTCCCAGCCTCTGTAAGGCATTGCATTGAGTGATTCTTCTCTTAGATGCTGAATTACTTAGGGTGGCAAAAACACTCATTCCATTTCACATCAGACATCCTCCTGGTTGTTAAGTATAACTCCTGCATGTCACCATCTACTTCAAAAGTAAATCTCCAGGTGACTCAAAGAAGAAAAGGAAAGAGAAACTGGAATATTTTTCAGGAATATCTTGCATTCAGTGCATTTTTAGAATCCAGATTCCTTTAATGTGTATTTCAGAAGCACTTGCCAGCTGAGTCCTTCCACTGTGTGTATTTTACTGTGTTCATTGAGTTATTGTCACCGTTGATTTCAAAAATCTTGAGGTTATTTCATGCACAAACAAATCATGCTGAGGTCAAAGTAAGTTTAATAACACTTCTTGTTGATTTCTAAAATAGAGAATTATTCTCCATGAATACTTGGCAACTGTGAAGTGTTTTAATGAACAGAGCCTTATTTCTGTATGACTATTAAAGCAAACAGTGTTGGTGAACATACGTGTTTGTATAGCTAGCTGACTTTCTGCACCTCTCTCTCAAGTACATTTCTTTCTCAAGGGATGTAGCCTGGAGCTCATGGAATGATTTTGCAGCATAAAAATGCCCAGCACTAGTTAGTGAAGAGTTTAAGTGCAAGTGTGCTCACAGCTGCAAAATCTTATTTCTCTAACTTTACTCTGGCTGTTACATCAGAAAACCCGGCTGTCTGTTCACTAGTAATGTATGAGCACCAAAACTGCAGTGACAAGTGTTATTGTGAGGTTAATCCTACAGAATGCATGGGAAGGAGGTAAAATGTACACCTACCCGTCACCATCTTTACAATTCAGGTTTGTAGGGTAGGATTTGGGATCTTCTACCCTCCAGAAACACTACTGATCAGAGTGATAGTTGAAGCTGTCATACCTGACATGAGCACTAAATGAAGGCAGTTAGGTTTTAAAAGGTAAAAGAAACAATCCACAGGAGAACTTCTTCTCTATGATTATTATTATGCTGACATGATAAATGTTCCAAGAAGATCGGGAGCTGTTCCATTATAGTTTTCTTATTTTATATATTGATAGGCTTCAAAAGCACACAGCAATTAGGTAAATTATCCAGCAGTGCTCAAAGTAAAGGACTGATACAAAGCTTCCTAAGCCAGTTAAGAGACAGGTAAGACAGAGGCTTAGATTGTAGCAAAAATGGTTGGCATTTTTAGCTTTAAGAAAGGCAAGACAGAAATCATCTGTGGTTGAACATATTTATATATGTACAAAGGAAATGCTTAGTGTTTAGATCACACAGGACAGTAAAGATGGTGCACGATTGATTATGTACATGTTTAAGGAATGTATAAGTTTTGCAAGAATTCTAAGCAAGGAGCTTGCCAGTTCTTGTGACAAAATACTTTAATTTGTTACTTTCCCCAGATTAACTAACCAGAAGGTGGTTTTTTGTTGATTTTTAGAATGTCTATTGAATGTTACAGATTTCTGAATTGAAAAGAGACCAAGAAAAGCATAGAGCTTATTGGAAGCACACAGCATTGTGCAGAACACTTGGTTTTGCTCTTCTAATCAATACATAAGATTTTTTAAAATCTGCCCAATATACTGCTGAATTATGCAGTTCAATAATTTAGCATGGTTTTTGAAAATTTAGCATTATCCAATCCTTAATATTTTACTATCTGACTTGTATATTTGCTACCTTTATTTGCCTTTCCTTTGAGCTGAACATTGGTTTGTTACATTTCACTTGTATAAAAACTGTCGGTCTTCCATAAACTTAATACATAAAATATTTCAATAAATGCAAGTTGAATTTAAAAGTGGAATTGATAGGGCAGTAAAACTGGTTTATCAAATGACATATAAACAGTGCATTAAAGGCACTGTGAAAATGTGAGAGGCAAAATGAACATTACAAAGTCAAGAGCTACTCTTTAAAGCTGGGACAATGTGTTTGCAAATGTTGCATATCAGAGAAAAACCCACTCCTCTGCATACTTCAAAAAGCCCCTTTATTCTTTCATCCCAAAGAAAGGATATAAATGAAATCCTTGCTGAACTAATAAGGCAGTCAAGAAAAAAATAATGCAAATTTTTGTTTAACCATTTAACATGCACAGGGAGATTAACTCAGTCTACAAGGCCTCAGGAATTAATCTAAAAAGCTCTCTGGGGACACTTTGGTTGGAGGGAAGAGAATCTGGCACAGCAGTAACTCCTAATGTGTCCTTAGCTGTGAATGGCCTGTGACTCTCTTATTTTTCTTCCTGCAGTTCTGCACAGAATTGGAAATGTTACATCCCCAAGCCCAAATATTTCTCTGGTGCAAGAGGGGTGCTCAGAGGAGGGAAGAAAGCTTAATGAGATTTAGTGCCTAGTCTGGTAAGTCTCCATGTGACTGTGCTTTGACCCAAACCTACTTATTTCTGTGAAGGAACAAGCTTTTATATGATCAGGAACAAAGAGAAGGATCTCTTCTATGCTTTGTTTTCGAAAAAAGACCCAAAGAAAATTGAAAACCAGACTTAATGTAATTTATCCTGTGCTGGCATAAGACTTCTGAGCAGAATAGGGAAAATAATAACAACATTATTTTGTCCTTATTAGTTAAATGGCGAAGTGCGGACTTGTAGCAGAGGCAGGGCAGTTGTGTGCAGCATCACACTCCCTACAAAGCATGCTGGGGGTATTGTGATAAGGGAGCTGTGCAGAGCCAGCTTTGTACCCACTCCTCTGCTTTACTGGAACCCACATGCCCAGCCATGAGCCAGAATCCTGATGCAGGCCCGAGGGATGGGAAGAGCAGTGTACACCCATCCTTTAAAGCAGTCCACGCTCTCAGGGCCTGCTGCCTTCACTGCCTCTCCCCCCAGCTGCAGAGGCACAGAGCAGGGCTGGATGCACGAGCAGCAGCATTTGGCTGCTCCCTGGGGGTGTTGGGGATCGTGCTCTCTCTGCACTGAAGCCACTGGGCAAGGTGTTGTTGAGGGGGAAGGTTGCTCAGGCAGCACCAGGGGTTTTGAGCTTCTGTTTTGCTCGTTTCTAAAATTGGTCCTCGCTCCAAAGCAAAAATCTTTTAAAGCAGCTGCAGAAATCTACAGTCTTTAGCTCACAGCCTAGTCCATCATTTTGTGTTACATCATGCACTATTCCAGGAGGTATCAGGCAGCAGCAGAGAACTGCCTATGATTTCATAGCACAGTTGATTTTCTAGCTTGATTCCTCATGGGACCTTTAAGGGAATGGAAAGGCACAAACAGAAATAAAAAAATTAAAATATATTATTAACTCTAAACTGCAGTATTTATTTGGTTTAATAATATAAAGAATTGCTAACAATCCTTTATCCTGGATTTGATTTTGGTTCTGCAATGAGACTTTTGTTTTAAAACAGATAAGAAGTTAGAACTGATCAAGCTTCTTTCAAGGACTCACTGCTGATTCAAGAGATTCCTGCTTTCCGGTGTCACCTTGTTGTCAATTTGGGAAATTTTGTCCCGGGGGAAATTAGTTATAATGTTTTAGCTGAGTAGGATTTCCTCTCTGAGGGAGGTGATACTATGGAAGTTCTCTAATTGTTCCAACAGGTTTTAAATTTTTGATCTGTGTAAATGCTGGGATTTGAAATCAAAGTCCACTTTTCATCTTGAAATACCTTATTAATGGGGTAATTAAATACCCCAAGTTCCCCAGATGTAAACACAGATTGAAGCTATTGAGACACAAAGATTTTTCATTTTTTAAATTCTGAAGGAACAGTTCCAACTCTTTCTAAGGCCTGTATATATAAAGCTGTCTGGCCTTTGTGGACTCATTAAACTTTGGAGTAGATCGAAGGAGTTCTCTCTGATGTAGAGGTTCTGCTTAGCTCTAATAACGGGTTTATCCCATTGTCCCAAGTCAAGGAGTGAATGCGGACTCTGCTGGAGGAACATCCAGCTCCAGATGCAGGCTAACTTTGGAAGTCAAGATCTTTGCAGTAGTTAATCTTGATTTCTTTGCTGTTAAGGAAAGTGAACTATTTTAGAGCATCCTGCCACAAACAGTTGCTTCGGGACAATGAAAAGATGTGTTGTGATGAGAGGGTGCAGGAATGCTCTAAGTGGGTATTGCTTGATGTAGGAACGGAAGAGCAATTGTTTTGACTTCATATTCTTCTGAATCTGCTGTAATACTGTGTGCCAGTTCATTAACTTGGTCCTTTTAAAAGTTATATTCATTCTCATATTATATTACTAAAAGTAAGCATTTTCTGTTGACTCAATTAAGTGTACTGACACATGGTTGTGAATAAAATTGATTTAACTGACAGGCCAACTTATGTTTTGAGGAGGATTTGGGGGTACTGGTGGATGAGAGGCTGGATGTGAGCTGGCGATGTGTGCTCGCAGCCCAGAAAGCCAGCCGTGTCCTGGGCTGCATCGCCAGCAGCAGGGACAGCAGGCGAGGGATGGGATTCTTCCCCTCTGCTCTGCTCTGCTGAGACTCCAGCCCTGGGATCCCCAGCACAGGAAAGATACGGAGCTGTTGGAGCAAGTCCAGAGGGAAGGGCACAAAGTTGCTCAGAGGGATGGAGCAGCCCTGCTACGAGGAAAGGCTGGGAGAGTCGGGGTTGTTCAGCCCGGAAAAGAGAAGGCTTTCAGGGTGGCTTAACCGTGGCCTTCCCGTCCGTGAAGGAACGTGAGGAGGGAAGGATGGAGAGGGACGCAGCCCCGGGCAGGCCCCGCAGCCGCCGCCGCGGCGGGAGCGGCCCCGGCCCGTCCCCTCAGGCGCTGCGGGGGCCGGTGCCGCCCCCTGCCGGCCGAGCCGCGTCCGTGCCCGAAGCGGCCGAGGGGCGAAGCCGGCTGCTGTAAAACCCGGCTCGAGTTTACGGTTGTTTTATCGTCTTTTTTCCACCACCCCACCACCCCCAGGGCTCTGCAGCTGTTTCTGTTCCGGCTTTATTGAGGTGACAAGCCAAACTGTCCAACAAAACGTCACTGAGTTGTCGCTTACTTCTGCCAGTGGAGGATACCTCAGAAGGTCAGACTCTGATTTCTCATGTTTTATTGCAGTTACCTGCTTTTGTCATGAAAATGCTCATATACAGATGGAGAAGAGCATGAACTCCTTCTCTACTGGAGTGCTGGTAGTTGCTGGAGCGTGTCCAGAGAAGGGCAGTGAAGCTGGTGGAGGGTCTGGAGCACAAGAGGAGAGGCTGGTAGTAGGCAGCTTAAAACTGATCAAAATTATAAAGGAGGCTCAGGGCAGACCTTATTCCTCTCTGCAACTACCCAAAAGGATGTTGTAGCCAGGTGGGTGTTGGTCTGTTCTCCCAAGAAACAACTGACAGGATGAGGAGAAACAGCCTCAAGTTGTGCCAGGGGAGCTTTAGATGGGATATTAGGAAAAATTTTATACTGAAGGGGTTCTCAAGCGTTGGAACAGGCTGCACAAGCCATGACATGCTAGAAGTCTTTTGATTTCTGCTGTCACCACTGCCGTCATTAAGAAAACTTCAGAGCCTGAGTTAGGACAATATTTTTAATTTCTTTTTCCATTTGAGAAGTGGAAAACTGCTTAAAGGAAAAAGGAATGGCAATGTTTCCTCCCCTCTAGCTACAATACTCTTCTATGACTCAAAATCTATCCCTGCAGTTACCCAACACAGATTAATTCTTCTCTCTGTCCCCATATCCTTATCTTTACAATGGGATAATAACCTCTTTTTGTAAGTTTGTTTTTTTTTGTGATGTTGCTTGTTTGTTTGTTTTTATCATAGGATGCCACGTACATCTACATTTATACATCATTTCCAGTTTAGTTAAATAATGTTATTAGGAAAAATGACCAAAGGAAAAAAAAAAAGAAACTAAAAACCTGGAAAACTTTACTCTGAACATGGAAGGAAAAAAGCAGTGGATGAAATGGCTCAGAGCAGGAGGGGGTTTCATGTAGTAGACAACTGAACAAGAGATGGCTGCTTTGCATGAACTTGAAGATTTTTGCTTAGTTATCTAGTTTCTCTTAAGACCCTGATTTAAACTGTTGCTGTTCATATTCTGTCACTGAGAAGCTGAAATCCAGTAGGGCTCAGGCACTTCCTGCCCCCTGCTCTAACAGCTGCTGTTAGACATGAGAAGTTTTAGCTCAACTCTAGCACTGCTAAGAAAAATGTGACCTCTGAGCTGGAAGTGCCTTGCTTTTGAAGGGAATGTTCTGTGACACGGGAAGATACATTCTTTTTATATATTGCTGCTTAAACAGTAATCTGAAATAGTCTAGAACTGTGCAGATTTACAATGAGTCTGAGGTCTTTAAGTCTTGTTTACTTATAAGGCTTCAAGTCAGTGTATTACCAAATTTGATCTGTTACGGTTAAATTGCGTTTTGCTATTCGAAGGTGCGTTGGCTTTTGGGGATGGGTTTTGGGTTTGGATGGTGGGTTTTTTGTTTGTTTGAGGATTTGGTGGGTCTTATGTGGGTTTGTTTAGTTGTTTTTGTGGTTGTGCTGGTTTCTGTGTTTTGGTTTTTTTTGTTTGTTTGTTTTCCGGTTTTGTTGTTGTGTGTGTGTAGGGTGTTTTGCTTGTTTTGTTTTCTTTTCTTCTCCACTGAATGAAATAAGAACCTTTGTTGGTCCTGCAGCGAGCATGTTTTACCTTCGTTTCTGCTGCCTTTCCCCTTAGGGTCACGGAAGACTGGAGGGTTCACCCTCAAGTTTAGAAAGAGTGATGGAACTCGCACGGAGATTTTTTTCAGAAATCTTTGGAAAAAAAGCACACTTGTTTACCAGAGTACCTCCTCCCCTAAGCCAGCGTGGAGTTTAGGGGTGGCTTTGGAGGGACACCTGCTTGGCTGGCGCTTAGTTTTGGCACCGGCGGGTGCTGGAGCTCCTGGACCGCTCCCAGTTCGTCCCGAGCGCCGCCGAACCGGCCGCTCCCGTCCTGCCTCATCCCGGCCCCTCAGCCCCGGCCCGGTGCCGCGGCGGTGTTCCCTCAGCCCCATCCCGGTCCCGTCCCGGTGCCGGGGCGGTGTCCCCTCAGCCCCATCCCGGTCCCATCCCGGTGCCGGGGCGGTGTCCCCTCAGCCCCATCCCGGTCCCATCCCGGTGCCGGGGCGGTGTTCCCTCAGCCCCATCCCGGTCCCATCCCGGTGCCGGGGCGGTGTCCCCTCAGCCCCATCCCGCTCCCGACC